>LDEE01000002.1:742543-1019492 GCA_001021365.1 Stachybotrys chartarum | reverse complement strand
TCTCTTTACACGTCCATCATGTGTGAAAGAAAATCACAGGGTAAATACCAAGGAAAAAGAAAAGAGAAACAGCAAATGATTGACTGTCGATGCATCAAGACCTTTCCACCCCCTTCCGCCTCTTCGTCCTTCTTTTCTTTTCTGCATCGAGGAACGAAAAGAAGAAAATAAACGCCGAGACTTGATGCTGAAAAAGCGTTTACCAACCCTCTTCGTACGGTCTAAACGCACTGTAAATTCACGCAAAGGATGACAAAAAGGCGTGAAAGCTTTCCCTTCTTCTGCTTCGCGGTGGGCCCTCCGCTCAGGTCAAGGCCAATCAACCGAACGAGGTACGCTGAGGTCAAACAAAAGCCGCTTGCAAGCACGTTCGTTCACTGTCTTTTTCTTGTTTGGGGTATGTGGTTGATACCACTGACTACTTTCGAAACAGTAGCCACCTGAGATGCTCCGTGGCGCAACCAAGTTTCAATGTTATATACTTGGCGATGGGGGAAACCCCGTAGGTATGGATCATATCCAAGGTGGTAAGAGTCGCCTTGCGGAATAAGGGATAGAGCTTTCAATCCACCAAGTCCGGCATGACGAGACACCCAACGCACAAGGTACAATTGCTCTACAAGATGAGCCTTGTGACTGAGTCTATGCTCGGCAGAACTGGAGATGTACACCAGGGGGTAAAGTGCCTATTTTATGGCAGAGGACGTCCCGTGCGACCTTTCTTCGGGACAACGACGGTTGTCCAGCCATCATCTTCCGGCTGAGCTGGGCCGTCTTCGGAACCAGGCGTTGGTGGGACCTGCTGCTGTTCGCGCACAGATCCGTTAGAACGGGAGCCTCCTCGACCTTCTGGGCGGGGACCTCGAGCCGCACCACCGCGGCCACCGCGGGGACCACCTCCACCACGGACACGCTGCTCGTTGTTGGAAGACCTCCAGCTGCCGGCCTCGGCAGCTCTGGACTTGGGACCTTGTGCTCCATCACGGGGTTCGCGGGGCTCGCGGGGCTCACGAGGCTCACGAGGCTCACGAGATCGGACAGGAACCTTTTGCTCACTGGAGGCACCGTCCTGGTTTCCCGTAGGCTCTTCTTCTGTCTTGGCCTCTTCCACCTTGGCCTCTTGGAGGTTGGCATCAGTCACTTCCTCGGGCTGCTCCTGTGATTCCTTGGGCTCCGCATCAGCCTTAGCCGCGGCTTCTTTGGCCAGACGCCTTTCCTCCTTCGCTTTCTCGTCAGCTTCACGCTTCTCGCGAATAGCCTGTTGTCTCTTTTCTTCAACCTGCTTCTCCCTGGCTGTGGTGTCAATAGGACGAGCAGCTCCGAACGGACTGGCCTTGGAATCCGAAGATGGTGAGAGGATGTCGGTAGCTTCCGAAACAGTTCGTTTTTGAAGGTTCAGGCGAGGCCGACCAGCTGGCTGAGCTGCAGGAGCTGCACTTGGGGAGGTGGGGGGTTCGCTTCCATCACCAGGGGGGGAAGTAGCCCCGGCTGCAGCGCCAGGGCGCATGCCGACACGCCACTGAAAGTCTTTCTCTGCCGCTGTTGGGGCACGTTCGGGCTTGGGGGGTCGAGCAGCCGCATCCTGTTGCTTTCCTTCACCCCAAGCCGCGGGCGAAGAGCGATGGCTTCCGCGGTGAGATTCACTGCGCTCGCCGAGTCCTTCAGGAGGTGGTCGAGGACGGCTGCCGTCTCGGGAACCAGGAGCAGCCTCTTGTTGAGGTAGAGGAGAAAGAGGACCACGTCGCTCCCACGTCATCTCACGTGGAGCTCGGCTTTCTGGAGCAGGATCCCGAGGAGGTCGGCGCTCACGGTCTCCACCAAATTCGGAGGGCTGACGGCCACCGCGGGAAGGGAGATCAGGAAGGGGACCACGACGAGTCCATTCGCTCAGGTCACGAGCAGATTCACCGCGCGACTCCATCCCACCGCGAGCTTTGGATTTGGATGGTTAGCGAATGCATAAATAGTTGACTCAGGACATGGGTGGGGCATACGAGGATCCGCAATTTTGATCTTGATCATTCGACCCTGGAAAGACTCGTTGTCCAATGCCAGTGCGTTTTTGAGGCCCTCGACGTTGCCAAACTCTACATAGCCGAAGCCTTTGGGGCGTTGCAACTCGCGATCCTCGATGATTCGAACAGAGACTACATCGCAGCCGTCGAAGAACTCGGTGACAGCCTCTGACGTAGCGTCGTAGGAGAGGTTGCCCAAGTGGGCAGTATAAGGGGGCTTGTCAGGAATTCTTTGAGGAAGGTTATCGCGGACAGAAGAATAGCCTGGCTGATATTAGTCTCCTGCCAGACACTAGGCGGCAAAGGCGTTAGATTTACCTCTGTCTTGCCAGCTGCTGCTGCCGCCAAAACCACCACCACCACCAGTGCGAGAACGATCGCTTGGAGGAAGCTGCTGAGTTCCTGAGCCAGGAAGTTAGCTCTACCAAACAAGGCCGATAGGGAGGATGCTCGTATAGAGCAGTAGGCATACCGGTAACTAGAGAAGCGTTAATTGGGTTCGGCCGCCACTCAACGAACTGGAAATTACTTACCATAGGTTTCCTCAACCTCGTCAGCCCATGAACCTCCACCTCCGCCGAGACCTATAGCAGTTTAGCATGTGCGTTGAGCAGAAATATCGACGTGCGGCAGTGCTGGTGCGATTCATCGAGGGGTCCCCTGGACCGAAGAGGGGTGGCGAGGACTAACCTCCATCAGTCAGAAAGTCCCCAAGGGACATCTTCTGCTGTTCCTTCTTTTTTGGAGCTGGAGGGCAGGACATGTTAGCGCAGATCCAGCGGCATCAGGCGATGGCAAGGAGGTAAGACGAACCCATGATGGCGGGTTGAGCGACCGGGCGCAACGATGCTAGGACCGATGCGCGTTACGACAACGAGGCTGGCGGCGGACCAGGCAGCTCCTCCACAAGGCGGGGGATTCGAAATCGAGTTGAGCGGGAGGGCGCCTGTCGCAAAGCGGCTTGATGCCAATTGATGTGACGATTCGGCTGTCGTCCGGAAGGAGGAGAAGCGGTGACTTGACTCTGAGGGACCCCGACAAACGATGCTGTGTCTGGGGTTGACGAGTCGAAAATTGCTCTCACGTAGTGGGAAAAAAAGACAACGGGAAAGCGTTATGAGGGTTAGGTTGGCTTAATTTTCACCGACCAGGAGTGGGATGCGCTAGTCCCGGTTCGGCGTTAGCCGCCCAATGATCTGTTCATGCCCACTTTTCCCCTGCAGAAGGTAACGACTTTTTGGTAACGTAAACCGGCGTGTCAAGGGCATGGCATTTCATCAACTCTCCAGGCTTACTCAACAACCATTCTCAAGCCGCCCAGCGCTCCGGACATTCACCCGATTAGGCTATGAAGACGAATCGGGCTCTTGGGTAATCATCTGGACATTTGGACTGGAGTTTCCGAGCATGAGCTAAAGAGTGACTACTTCCACGAGCCTGTACCATCAACGGGATGGTTGGGACGTCCAACATCCTCTCTCTATATCTGCCTCTTCGACTGCTATAGTGAACCTTTTTTTCCTTCTCTTATATATTCACTACACAGCTTGCCTTTCTACCCTTGATTGTACAATTCCTCAACCACCTTTCACAATGCCGGAAACGAAACAAGCTGCGTCGACCACAGTGTCGAGCCAGCAGTCCATGGTGAGGTCATCAGCAACATCTGGCATAGCAGATGTTGTTGTTCCTTCACTGAAATTTGGCCTTGGAACTGGTAATATCTCCTCATGACATTCAATCTACTTAAAAAAAAAACTCATTCTGCTTGCAGGCACTGTCGGGGTTTTCGCTGGGATAGGAGGCGCAATTGCGAAAGATATCAGCCCCGTCATTGGTGGCATGTTTACCGGCTTCCAGTGGTTCACTGTTGGAGGAAGCTACTGGTGTATGCTTTACGCGCCCTGAAATATGCACAAGCAGCCGGAATAACTGATCAAGGATAGTGACTCGTTCATTACTGGCACGCGCCTCTGGTGGCGATGAGCAGCTTCGACCGATCGAGAAGACTGCAATCAGTGCAGTATCCGGCACCGCTGCTGGAGCCGTTTCGGGACTTCTTAGTGCGTCGGACTCGCTGTATACTTCAATGGATCTCTGACAATTTCTTTTCTAGGAGGACCAACAAAAATAATCCCCAGCATGATAGTTTGGTCGCTTGTGGGCGCTGGCGGCCAGCTCGTTACAAATAGGATATCCATCAAGCAGTCGAAGCCGAGAGACGAGAACGATAGCTGGCTGCGGTCCAAATGGAGTCCACTTCAGAAATTGACGGACCAAGAATACATTACCTACCTGGAGGAAAAGAGGCTCCGGGTTGATGCTGATATTGCACTAATCGATGAGCGCATTGCAGCGCTGCAACAGCTTAGAGAGTCGCAAGAAAAAGATACGCCAAAAACCCAATGACCTAACGCGCTCTAGCACACTATGTATTGCCATTGGACTTGTAAGAAGAAGGAGATTCTATATATACAACATCTGTCAACTCGGCTGAAGGCTGGTTTCGTCCATAACAAACGTCACGGTTTAACCTTGCCGCGTGTTCACATGGGAGCATGGGGGCAGTTGGGAACAGCTTCTTGCTCGAAGTTGATGAAGCGTATTTGTGAAGACCTAGACTGTTTACATCAGCGCTGGGCTTGATGATGCATCGGTACGATGGAACGCACGAATTTGGGTTCACCTACCTTGGTGAAACTCAATTCAAAAATGCGTTCATAAGTATGAAGGCACATCAGCCGGGTAATCAACGTACATCTCGCACAACGCCGTGGTGTTGAAGCACATCAGAGGTGGAACTGACTAGTGCCACCATTCACATGGTGTTCAATGACGGTACGCCATGATGCTATGTTGGGTACTTCGTTTAATCGCCTTGCCCTGATTCTTGTCCTCCTAATCGCTAGTGTCGTGCCAAGTCCCTCGTCGAAGGTAACCCTGAGGAGGCTATAAAACTGCCAACGCTCCAACTGGCCTTCGACCCGACCCATGGATCCCGTTTCAAGATTGTCTTGGTGTGATTTTCGCGCGGTTGCCTCACGCCCATAATTTGTCTACCCTCCCGTAGCAACCACAAAGTCGGTATCGGTTTCCGACATGATACGAGTCCTGCATCTTGCACGTCATGACGAACACTTGCTCATCTGCCCAGCGTTGTTGACCGGGTCACGTCACTCTGAGCAAGATGCAGGCTCATATCGACCTAGCGTCCCGACCTGCCGAAGGAGCAAGCAGCCCTACCTTACCCCTCTGACAGTGGGGCTACAATGCCTGGGTACTTTGGGGGGCCTGGCTGGCCTTGGCCTGACTTGTGGAAGATCCTCCAACCGAGCATACAACCTTTCAAGTCCAAGCTTACATCAGACTCCTCGAGAGCGGCACTCCCTCGAACGCGAAGCCGTGGTATTCGCTTCCCGTAATTTGCAATTGGAACTGCGCCTCAGGGAAACATACGCTCTTGGCTGGCCTGTAGCTTGCGACCATCGAAACGGGAAATAGCACGCTCGACCAACGATTCGACTGTTGCCACCGTTGACCAACCCGGGTTATCTTGAATTCCTCGACACATTGAGCTCCACGCGCCGACCATCGATTCTTGATCATTGCCGTTATCGTACTCGAATCCATAGCTCCGACGACGCACCACGGCGAGTTGGAGAAGCGCCCGTAACACGTCCCTAGCTACCGTCGACTCCAGCTCCCTCTGCCGCGCTATGACAATCTCGGTTTCGATCCCGCGCGCCTATTGAGCCAAAATAATGATCAGATTGCTGTCCCTGTCATGTGAGACCCTAATGCCATCCGTTCAATGACATGGTATCTAATGCGATGCGCTCACAGCCAGGTAGCTGGCGTTGGCTCGCCCGGGCCTCGACAACATGCCTTCTCTCAACCCTACATTCATCTTCGGGCTCATCGTCCTCACGTACCTCTCCTCCTTTGTTCTCTTTGCCATAGTTCGCATCGCTACGGGCATTTCCATCCAGAGGATTGGCTATTTTTCTCTCCGTCGCCTCGCCTACACGCCTCGAGATGGCTGTACCATCGAAATTCGAGGCATCGGCCTCAATATCCATCGCCCGACATTCTCCCAGCCAACTTGGCTGAGTATAGTTCTTAGCGAGCTTGTCGTCACTGTTGACATTCGAGAACTGGAAGGCAACAAGAGAGTCAGGGTCAACAGCGGGGACGAGGACGCCGCCACGCCGCAGGAGGACGGCGGACCCTCGCACAGGCCGACAACGCCTTTATCCAAACGGAGTGCTGGTCGCACTTCGCCTCCTACACCGCGGAGCGACTTGTGGAAGCACCTGGCACACACCAAGGAGAGGCTAAAGCGACTACACCGGAATGTCAAGTGGCTGAGACTTGTTGATGTGGTGATCGCGAACTCGAGCCTCAATGTCGTGGATGTTGGCACCATTCAGGTTGGACATTTCACCATGGCGGTCGATACTAGAAGCAAAACGGTCGACCGTGGTCGTTTCTTCTTCCAGAGATCGGCGTATAGGAAGCGCAAGCGGCAAGCGGAATGGATTATCACAATGCGAAGCATCCTCTTCACAGTCGAAGGCAATGAGCCCCTGGAGATACTGGACCATGCCTTGCTCAATATTCACGGCTATCTCTACGAGGGTAGAGATGGGCTGAGAGATACAACAATTGGGTTGAAGCTTGGCCGAGTTCATTTGCCAATCGACGACATCCTCCTTTGCTCGACCCGTCTGCGGCAATGCCGCGCTGCCTCCGAACCCCAGGAAACAGAGGAACCTCTCGATGTCTTTCTGGATACCGTTGTCCAGGAAGTCGAGGTGTCCGGTAGCACGAATGAAACCCTGATGCAAACTGTGTCCGACTCGAAGGAATTCTTCAGCTCCATACTTCGAGGCATCAAGGAGATCCAATTTGCCATCACTATGCTTGGCGCCACCAAAAAGGTGGACTCTATAAGGCCTGCGGCGTCACCCATACTTCTCAGCGCAGCGATGAAGGAGGTTGGCATAGACGTTCACCGTCTAGATCCCAAGTCACCAGCCCATCGCATGTACTTTCCGTCCAAGGACATTGCACACGAGGCATTGGCCGCTGCCTTGTCTATATCCGTTGGACTCGATGACGGGCACGGCAAACCGGAACGAATTCTTTATATACCAATGGCCACCACTACTATCAGAACCACGTTGCCATCGAAGACGGTAGAGTTGAAGCTGGATGAGAGCCTCGAGGAGAAGAACGCAAACATCTTGTATGCCAACTCGGTTGTTACATCTCTATCTGTGGATCTTGACCCGCGCCACTTGCCACTGGTGATTGCGCTGCTGCAGCCGAAACCTAGAGCAGCCGGTGCTCGGCAAGCGAGGCGGCATCGACTAATTTCCCGCTTGCTTCCCAAGGCGACTGTCAAGTTCTCAATGCACGAGCCAGTACTGCGCATCAAGCTCCGGCCACTACAAAAGACTGATGACCCGGACGATTTTGACCTGATCATCTCAGCAATATCATCTATTTCTTTCGATCTGGACTCCTCGCACTCAACGGACGAGCAGCACCACTATTCCCTGGATGGCAAGTTCAGGCTGCAGTCACATCGACTGTATTATCAAACAAACTTCAACGAGGAGTTTGATCTGATCAAGACGGAATCATCCGACATGAAAGTCCATCTGGCGGCGACCCCGGACGTGTCTGTGGATGTTACAGGAAACGTTCAATCATTTTCAATTAGCATGATCAGACCTGAAATCACGGATGGGCTGCGCCAGATTGTCAAAGAATTACGCCTCGAAGTGGAGCCAGACAAGCGGCGCATATCCAAACCTGTTAGACAGAAGAATTTCATGAGGTCTGCGCCCGAGTGGCTGGTACGGTATCAGATCGAGGCCACGGACTTTACCATGGCAGTTGCTGGAACCGACGAGGATATTTCCGACGACACACGTGGGGTTGCATTACATCTCGACAGCCTGTCCGCTGAGTATCGAGCGCCGCGGTTCGACGGGTTACAAAGGCGACCAGCCGCAAAACGAGCATCCAGCCGCTCAATCACGCATTCCGACTCCGAAGTGGTCGATCAGGCGGTTACGCCCAAGGACAAAAAGAAGTACTACCAAGAAGGCGATGGACGTCGGTTCACCCTTTATGCTCGAGGAATTGCGGCACACATCAGGGAAGATGCAGATCAGCTGGAAATCGAACCTTTTGTCAAGCTCCCTCGACTGGAGCTCGTCCTCTCGGCATTGAGCGACAAACATGGACCCTTGTTCCATATACAGATTTCAGTTCGCTCGATTCATTTGCAATACTCCCTGTTTCAACACTACGCTGTTGGTGTTGCTGTCATGACGCTGAAGAAGGCTTTCATGAGGACCGGGCAAGACAATCGCGTACGACCCAAGCAGCAAGGCACTGCTAAAAATCTCGCTCCACCAGAACCCCCGTTCGCAGCGACCGGAAAGAGTACTTCTACCGTTACACCAGAGCTTACAACGATTGATGTGACAGCCGCCCTGGTCCAGATCAAGACAGAGATGCCGCACGAGCCACGATTAATGGTCCATTTCTACAGCCTGAAAACCGGTCGCAACCGATGGGCATCGCCTTTCTTACACTCTGAGCTTGTGCGGGTATTTGTTGAGACTCCCCGAATGCCCAATGTGTGGTCGAAAATGATCAGTGCCAAGGGTGCACGTGTGCAGCATCGTGAATCACGACGGGAACGACCCAACGGCCAGTACGTCAAGGAAAAAATGATTGATATCTCCAGCGAGGCCCTCCGAATAGCCATCCCGCATGAAGTCATCGTCAACCGGATAACCGATAACATTGTTAACGTCTACAAGTCGGTTCAACAACTTCATCATCGGTTCAAGACTGGCACGAACGAATACATACTTGGAAAGGTCCCTGAAGGCCCAAAGCAGGTGCCAAAGGTCTCAATTCGTACCCGTACCCTTCTTTTCGAACTAGAAGAGGGCGCTTTTGAATGGAAGTTGGGCCTGATATACCGTACGGGCAGGATAGAACAAATGCAGCGCCTGGCTCGCGAGGAAGCCTTTGAAGTGAAGATGAGGAGGGTGCGAGAGGAAGACGTGAAGAAAGGCTTCAAGGCCCGTTCTCGTTCGACGGCACCAAGAGGCCGAGGCGAAGCCTCCGGCTCGTCGTCGTGGTTCAGGAGCAGGAGCGCGGATCCCTTTGACAGAAAGTCCAACGCCACAGGCGTTGGGCCGGGCAGACTGCCGCGATACCATCCCGAGAAGGAAAATATGGGGGTCAATGGGAACGCCAAAGTCTCTGAAGAGGATGCGCGGCTTCATCTCGACATTTTCAACTCACAGACTTGGAAGAAGCGAATCGACCGTGCATACAAAGTTACGAGCGACAATATACAAGGGATCCGCGAGATATTTTGGGGCGGCAGCCACATCCCCGAAGACGTGGAAGAGACAGAGACTGTTCTCGACGTGCCTCGAAGACCGGCTCTCATGTCTGCGATGGTATCAGACTTTCGCGTTACCATCGACAAGCCGACCTTTTCAATGCAGGAACTGCCTGATTTTCTTCACAGAATCGGCAAAGGGATGCCACGAGATATGCAGTACGGTCTCTTGCTACCCATGCATATTACCCTTGAAATGGACGAAGCACGCGTGTCGTTGCGTGACTATCCGCTTCCACTTCTTCACATACCGTGCCTCAAAGCTGGGCAATCCACTCGCCTGCCGGCAATGTCGGTCAAGACAAATTTCGTTCTTGCGGAAGAGTTCCGTGGCACAGAGTCAACTCGCAAGGTCAGAGTCAACATCATCCCCCCCAAAAGCTCGGATCCGACGAGTCCCAATAAAGGCAGCTTCTCTATTGAGGTACGGAGGACTATTGGGCCAGTCAAGTCCTTTTCGGAAATGTTCGTTGACATCAACACGGCGCTACCCACTCGAATCACCTGGGGTCCTTGTTATCAACCCGCCATCCAAGACATGATGATGGTGATTGAAAGCTTCACCAAGCCTCAAATTGACAAATCAGAGAGGGTTGGATTTTGGGACAAGCTAAGGCTCAATTTCCATTCGCGCCTGAATATAGCGTGGCAAGGAGATGGTGAGATGCACTTATCACTGAAGGGCACTCGCGATCCGTACCACGTTACCGGCAACGGAGCTGGGTTCATAATGTGCTGGCGCAATGACGTGAACTGGAGCATCAACACTGAGGATGATCCCAAGCGATTCATGGTCATTGACAGTGGCGAATATATCATGGCCATCCCCGACTACAGCCAGCATGTCTTGGATTCAGCACGCCTAAGCGGCGATTTGGAAAACCGTCGTCAGGACCCAACATCCACAGCTGGTCAGATGTTCAAGAAAGTTGCTGTCAAGCTTTCCGGCAGGGTCCAGTGGATGGTTGGCCTTATGTTCGAGCGTGCCATCGAGAACGGTGTTCGGAGCTTTGATTTCAAGCCTCATTACGAAGTGGTGCTTCGAAATCCCGACCTTGTAACGGCAACGGATGGCCTACCGTACGACGCCATGCGAGGCTTCAGGAGTCGTCACATACATCTATCTCTAACTATCCGAGCCCCGGTCGACCGCGAGTGGATGTCCGACAGACCAGAACCTTCAAGAAGCTACAACACAATCCACCTTACGCCTCGCTTTTTCACGCACTTCTTTAACTGGTGGAGACTGTTTGGCCAGCCAATGTCTCTCCCTATACGTCAAGGCAACCTCTTCCCTGGTCGAGAAAAGAACAGTAAGAAGTTCGGTCGACACCTGGCAACAGTCAAATATAGTTTGCTCCTCGCCCCTCTTTTCATCAGTCATATATATAAGCACAAAGACGCAGAGGACTATGCGGATGATGACGTCTCGGCAACCGGCCTCAAGGTCCGTCTTGAAAGCTTCATGCTTGACTTGCACCAGAGACGAGAAGAGTTCAACACGCTCGTGAAGAGCAAGAACGCTCAAAGCAGGACAACGGGAATCAAAATCCATGCTGCCCAGCTGGACCTTGTAAATGCAGATGTTCGAGCCATCTCGGCCAGCCTCAAAGGCACAACTACCGAAGCCATCAAGAAGGCGTCCATCTCGACTCTGCTCGGCGAGCAGGACGATAAGCCCGATCTCTCGCGATTCACAATTCCGGATTACGATTACAGTTGGATAGACATGGACGACTTTGTCGAGCTGGACTGGATTCTCCCGACAGAACCGCACCCCAACACCAAGATCTTGCCAATGGCGTTCATTCCCCGAATGACGTATTTCCGCCAGACCGATATTGGTGGCATCATCGCTGGCGACCCAACGCGGACGAGTCCCTTTGGAAATGAGCCCACCCACTTTTGCATCATGAGCCACGATGATGACCCCAAAAGGGTGCAGATGCAGCTTATCAAGGAGCGTCTTGAGCAGTTGGATGGTCAGATGAAGACGCATGCTCGCAACGTGGGGGACGCCGAGCTCCGCGTTGTCCGTTGTAGTGGGAAGGACCCCGAGGCAGTGGAAGATTTTGAGGCTTTACGAAAGCATACTCACGTTCTCAATAACAAGAAAATTTTCTTGGAGAACATGTTGCATCAGATGGAGGTCAAGACTCCCTCCAGCAACCACTTGCTTGACAGGGACAAGAATGGCCGGCCTTCGGAGACCTCGATTGATATCGACGATGGAATCTTGAACATACCGTCGGCCACCGAATTTGAAAGCGACTTCAGCAATCGCTTCGTCATCCACAACATGCAATTGAAGTGGAACAATCTGCTGAGGAATATTGTCCTGCGCTATTTTCACCAAAACGGTCAAAGGCGCGGTTTCATATATTACATGTCTCGACCAGCCATCAAATTCATTCTGGACATGATAGACGAACGAAGCAAGGCCAAAGGCACGAATCCTGGCCGGACACCTACGACCTCTCAAGCCACGCAGACATCCTCGACAGCCCAGAGTGGCACCAACGAGAGGCACAGTGCCCAGGACCTCGAGGAGCGCATTCGAAATATTCTTAGTGAGGGACGCAGATTCAGATCTGCTGGTTTCAGCACCAACAGAGATGGTACCTTTGACAGCACCATCGAAGATCTGACCCACGGCATCTCGGAAAACTTCAGTCCGCAAAACAGCTATCACATACGGCTGATCGCCCCCCAAATCCAGCTCCAGAGCGAGAAGAACCAGAAGCACGTGGTTTTGATCACTGCCAAAGGCATGGAACTGAAGGTGGTGGAAGTCATGGACAAGGACAGGCTTTCCGACGACGTCAGCGGGCTTGTCCAACGACGTTTCCTTGTCAACATGGACAGCACACAATTTTTCGTCACGCACCACAAGTGGTTCCTGACCAATCTGCTTTCCATGTACGTTGGTAGCAGGTACGGCACCTCGGCGGGGTCTTTGTGGCCTCCATGGGTCCCGACCGAAGTCATGTTTGACTTCCAAGCAGATCCGTTCGGATTCAAGCGCGTGGTCCAGAAGACTTCGGCGATGCTTCGATACGACAAGTACAACAACCTGCGTTTGAAATTCAATGATGAGGTCAACAGCGACGAGATTGAGGCTTCCTCGGCCGAGAACACCGAGTCCAGGATGGATAACCTCTGGGTCGAGTTTCCTCAAGCACGGGCGATCTGCAACTCATCCCAATACTATGCCGTGTATGTCATTGTGCTTGATCTTCTGATGTACAGCGAGCCACTGGAGAAGACAAGGAACGAGCGACTCGAGAAGATCATGCTCGCGTCAGATTTTAGCGACCTCAGCGGAACACCGGAGATGGTGCAAAAGTTGCAAGACCGTATCAGACAACTCGAGGAGATCAAGAGCCACTTCCAGATCTACACGCCATACCTTGACCAAGTAGGCTGGGAGGATCGCCTGCAGTTAGAGCGCGATCTGGCCGCCTGTGAGGACGAGCTGTTTTTCATGATGAAGGCTATCACTACGTCGCAAAGAATGTATGACATGAACTCGGACAGCCATCCCCTGCTGAAGTGGAACATTTCGGTGCAAGATATCGTGTGGCACCTGATGCAGGATACGAACGAGCCCCTGGTTGAGCTGCAGCTGAGAAACTTGGAGTATGACCGAACGGATAACTCGGACGGTTCTCACATGAATCTCTTCCGTGTTGGCAATATACTGGGGCTGAATCTCTTGCCCGACGCCACTTACCCGGAGATTATTGCGCCATACCATGATACCGAGAAGGGGACGGCGTACGCCAATGAGGATGCATACATGATACAAGTGTATTGGCACATGCTGGAGGCAATTGCCGGGATCCCCGTCATGGATCTCTTCGAGGTCAACCTCCATCCTATCAAGGTTCAGCTGGAGCGAGAGGTAGGGAAGCGCATGTTCGAGTACATATTCCCTGGCATGGACGGAGGAGAGTGGTTTACGAGCTCGAAGAACGACTCTTCGCCCACGGTTAAGCCAGATTTGATTGGTATGGATGACGACGAGAGCGATCTGTTGGGGGCGTCGAGCAGCCGGGCTCCCTCGTCTTCAGGAGATAAAGCCTCGTCCATTTCGTCTGTTGAGCGTGCTCGGTCGCTCGAGCTACGCCTACGGCCAACCCTCAGCTCAGCCACGCATTACGACAAGGGTCAGAAGAAAGCACTCAGCGTCAACACCGGTGATCTGCACTCCTTCCGACTCTTCCGCTCTAAGGGCCCGGAGAAAACGGTAGCGAAGAAGGCTTCGTACGACTCGCTCCGAATGAGTAGCATCCGGCCAGGCGGCGTTGCGCGTTCGTCGACGGGTCTCTCGTCCAAGGAGACGCGCGACACGGCGGGTGGCGAAAGCAAGAAGTCGTCTCGGTTTGCTCTGCGCAAGGGAGCCTCGGACGACAAGCCGCAATCAGATGACCTCACCAAGATGATTGACCGCGCAAGCAACTACATGACTTTTGCGCATATCAGAATGCCTCCAGTTGTCCTTTGCCTCAGCTACAAAGGCAAGGATCAGCGAAATTTCGAGGATGTGCACGACTTTGTCTTCCGGTTGCCACCAGTGGAATGGCAGAACAAGACGTGGTCAAACCTCGACTTGGCGCTCGCACTCAAGAAGGCGGTTGTGAAAGCTCTGATCTCGCACACGGGAGCCATCATCGGGAACAAGTTCACGAGACACAAGCCCAATTCGGAGCAGCGGAACAAGCTACGGGAGCTCGCTGGGAGCTCCATCATGCTGTCGTCGTCAGCCAATACATCGAACAATTACGCCGGCAGCATCAATGACAGCGACGACTCGTCAAGCCTGTACGGAACATCGCCAGTGGACTTTTCGAAATCCCCGCCACGGTCCATCCGCGGCAGCAGTCACAGCAGCATCCCCGGCCCTCGTTCTGCGAGTCGCAGCAGCAGCGCCGCGAGCGGTAGGTCCTATCGGGCTGGTGCAGCGAACTCAGGGGGGCCAGCCGTTCCGGCATTCCTCATGATGACGCCTCCGACGCCGGTGGACACGATGAACAGCCAGATACAAGGGACAGAGTTTGGGATCAAGAGGTCTAACTCAAGTTCAAGTGCCGGCATGAACCTATCTCCTCAGCGACGCGGGACGGCCGAGAGGCCGGCAACAAGTGGGAGCAGCCTTGCGTCTAGCGAACGTAATAGAAGGAGCGCCGGCGGGCTCAAGGATAGGTTCAGCGCGTTGACGCATCGAATGAGCCACCGTGAGAACAGCAGCAGTAACAGCGCAAGAGGGCCGGAGACGGCGGCAAGTAACGAAGCAAACGACGGCAAGGAAGGAAGGATGCCGCTGGGGAAGCGGATGAGTTGGACGACGGGGCGGCAAAAGGGGCAATGACCTTTCAACAGACGATGCAGTTGTAGACAAGGGCGTGGGGGTGGGGTTTGGGGGTTCTGGTAGATATTACTTGGAGTTGTGGTGAAGCGGACGGCGGCTGGTTTACACATTGGACACGGGGTACAGGCCCGGACTTTGTCTTGTATTCTTTCCTATCACGTATTTTTGGACGAGGTCCAGATTGTTAATGTTCATGGGCGCCATGAGCGGGCGCTTCACATGGGTAAATCATGCTCGACTTGGGTCTGCCAGTCAAGCCAGACGAAGGCATAGATGAGCCAGGTGACGGAATGATTGGAATGTTTGCTCGCTGGTAGACGGACGCTGTATCGTTGAAGATGCTTACGAGTTACAAAGACGGTCATCATTTTCATCATAATTATCACAATTATCATAATTATCATAATTATCACAATTATCATAATTGTCACAATTATCATAATTATCACAATTATCATCATTATCATCATTATCATCATTATCATCATTATCATCATCACCGGCGAGGGCCAAGACTTGTGAGCGAATCGCGAGCCTGTAAATCTTTGACTTCTGGTAGTCATTGCCGCCTATGAATGCTGGATTCGGCGGATATTGACACGATGGGGTTGCCAATCGATTTTTTTTTTTCTTTGTTTGTTTTCCATTCTCCAGCCACCACCCCTTCCAGGCAACGTGGTGTGGAAAGGTTGACGCAGTCTATGTGGGCATGGACAGACGGCCAAAGGGGGAGGAGATGAGGAGGAGCACCGAGATGGCTTTTGGCCATGGCATCAAACCGAGGCTAGACTAGAGATGAAGGTTGAGTGGTTTCGTGGGGTGGTGAATGTGTCACGGGAACTGTGACTGGCGGGCGAAGAGGGATTTTCTCTTCTTTGTGGCTATATTTGACGGCTTCAACGAGGCACTTGTGATGCGACAATGATGGTCCTGCGACAGCGAGCGACAGCTGACAAGGGTTAGGGTTGCGTGGACGAATGAAAGTGGAAAGATTCGAGAAGCCGTGGAGCAGCCTAGTAGNGAGCAGGGAGGAGTTTTGCGGGGTGCCATTTGTGTGAGAAGAAATAGAGATGGTTGGGTAGCAAACCGGGACTCGCGCGGTGGGGATGACGGAACGATGCAGCTGGGCCTGCAGTGCCTGAGGTACCTACCTAAGGTAAGGTAGGTGCTAAGGTAGAGCGGGCGGGCGAATGAGAGCGTGGTGATAAGACAAGCCTACAACGAGCGCGTTGCATTTGAAGCTTGTCGTCGACCTACTCGATTCAACCTTGGGCTGGTGACCGCACGGCGCTGTGCTATTATAGTGCCGTACATGGCAGGATGGGCACGCATGATTAGGCGTCAGCTGGTGTTATGCCGAGAGAAGGGGGTGATGAAACGAACTAGTCCATCACAATGCAATGAATACAGTGGAAGACAAAGATGAAGAAGAAGAAGAAGAAGAAGAATAATAATAATAATAATATCAACACGGCCGCGCGAGGCGACGGCGGCGGCATTGCTGGATCATCGCTGCACCAATTCACCCGCTTGGCAATATGGATTCCCTTGCTGCAGGGACCCCTACCCTACCGAGAGTGACGCGGCGCATTTGGCCTCTTCTTTTTCTTCTTCTCGAACAGGCAATTCCGACGCTGGCGAGATGGAAAAAGGCGTCGGACAAGGTCATGGGGTGTCGACGATGGGAAAAGGGGTCCTGATCTACTGTGCCATGACCGGGGGCCCGGGGCGGAAACAGACATTGTGTAAGGACAAGCACATGTCGGACAGGGTTTGTATAGTATTCGTAGGGGATGAAAAGAGTCCGTGGGAGCGGCAGGGCAGGCGAGGAATGGGATTCCTTCCGTGGACAGCAGTCCGGGGTAAGCAACCGACGAGTGCTGCGAAAGAGCTTCAACAAACATGTGAAGGAGACTATTTCGTACAAGGCGCAAACTCAGGGTCTTCAACGGTTCTAGACTGACGAGACCCGGCAATGTCGGCGCGTCGGGAGGATCGGAGGGGGCACTTATGTTTTGCCCTACAAAAGACCACTGCGCGTGTAGTCCGTATCCGTACCTAAATTGAAGGTTGACTCACCGCAGGCAAATTCTACAAAAGACGCTTGGGCTGTTATGGTGCAGTTTGATGCCAATCGACCCTCATATTGCTCTGCTTTCCCATGGAAGCCCTCTCCAGGATGAGATGGGGGCAGGCCGGCCAAGAACTGCAAACGGGGCATGTGCATCACAATCCGCATCTGCCCATGGCCCTATTGTAGCGCAGAGGCATAAATAAAACGGCGCACATGTCCCGCTTTGGTAGGTCCCAGCAGAAGAGGGCATCTTCTTTGGGGGGGGGGGCTAGCGGGAGGAAGGGGAAGGAGACGAACGCAAATGGCGGATCGGTTTGTTCGGAGATGGGGACGGAGGTAATTAATTACCTTTGACAAACGTCCCTTGGAGGCGGAAGAAAGCGATTTTCGTTCAAAGGGAACCTTTTTTGCACGGCGGAGCCTCGGCAGCCAGCAACGGACGGATCGGCTGGGGGCAGGGCAGGGAGTGCTGGGACATGGCTGGCGCTGCCCGCGCTGCCCGATAAGCTCCGGGGCCAGTGTCTCCTCGCCACGTTGGAACGGGACGACGCATCTCCAGGGCCCCCTCCCCCATGCGCTGTGCGGGATGAGCTGGTCGACTGCGACGCTGCGGCATGACTTGGGGGAACGGACTTTGTGCATTGCACGTGAGCGAGCCATCACAACGGCGAGCCAGCAAGAGAGGCCTACGCGATTGCCAGCCGGCTCCTGTGCTCGCCTCGAGCTTTGGTGCTACAGTAGTCGCAGTAGTCGGCTCGCCAAGATAGACCTTCTCCCCTCCCTTCCCCGAACCCACCCGGAGCGTCTACTGTACCCAACCCATGGGATAGCTTCAGTCAAAAGGACAGGTCGGGCTCTGGCAGTGATCGTCATGCGCCTGTTCCAACGCGTGTCCAAGGGCGGCGGGTAGATCGGACGCAAGCCACTAGATATTGTCAGCCGTCAGCTTGGTGTCAGCTATCGGTGGACGGGGACCCAGTTCAAAAGCCAGCCAGTCAGTCAGTTCAGTCATCGAGTTATGTCAGGCCAAGACAAGGTTTTTGTGGCTGCACAGCCGTGTGCGTCCAGCGAGCCTCCGGCCTTTTGACCCCCCCCCTCCTTCTCCCTTATCTCTCCACGCATCATGCAGTCGTCCCCCCATACGGCGGCCCTGGGGAAACGCTGTCCCAGCGTGCTGCCTGGACGTGTCCAAGCTTCGTCCTCGCAAGCTTCCTTATCTTTCGGCGTCTGGGGGTTATCTCATGTGCACACTCTCTCGTATGCCCCCCCAAAAGATAGGGCCGTGCCTGACCAAGGCGTGGTGGTGACGGGGTCGGTACGTGTTCGTTGAGGAATCAAAAAGGCCGACGCATCCCGCCCCCTTATCTCGTGTCCCGTCCTTGCCTTTGTTCTCGATTCCTTCTTTTTCTTCTTTTTCTTCTTTTTCTTCTTTTTCTTCTTTTCCTTCCCGGGGATTTTGCTTGGGCTTTTTGCGATACCTCGTCCGCGTTGCGTTTGCTGCGCAGCCGTCATCCCCACATATTTCCCGGGCGTCCCACGATTAGCACCCGTCCATCTGTCTGCCTACACGCCTTGCCTGACGTACCTACTTGGTCAAACGCCACGCCCCCCCCTTCCAAGAGCGCTGGCGGACACCACCCCCATCACCATCTCAACCAACCAACTCGAGCTCGCATGCCTGCTACTAAAACGGAAAAACCGCGAAGCCTTTATCATCAGGCAGGATTTCCTCCGTGCGCAGCTGAGGGAGACAGGCAGCGAGAGGAAAGACGAGGAGGAATAGGACTCGGAAACCAAGAAGTACCCAATCCAATAAGAGGGACGGAATTCAATCTTCTTACAGGGCACTTACATATACGTACCTACCTTACCTATACACGCCGTCTCCCACTCCCCGTCTCGTGTGTTGCACCTCTTCCCTTCACCTTTCATCGTTCACTCTTCGCCCTGCGACCGCCCGACCCTTACCATCGATCGAGCCACGAAGCGAGCCTGCCGTCCGTCGTCATTCTCTTGTGCGACTTCCCCAAGCAGGAACCGCTGCAAGGCACCGCTACCACCACACGCAGGCAACAAAGCAACCAGCAAGTCTCGTCTAGCGTCATCCAGGTAGATCGTGGGCAACTCCCCTCCGGCGACCCCAGCCAACCACTGCCGTCGCAGGCATTTGGCCTTACGTACTGGAATCCCCCTCTGCTGCTGTGCAACGAGACACGCGAGCAGGGCCATCCCTTGGCTCCCCGACTGTGGAATTGGCCTCGGCGGCCCACCCTGTCGGACCCTGCCATTGACCCTTGGGAGGATGATGCGCGCCCCCGCCTAATTTAGGCCTGTTTCCTGACTCTTGACTCTTGTTCCGGCGCCATGATGACCCCAAGGTCCTTCCTCTACTCGCACCGTTCGAGACCACCTGGTCCTGGTCCCGGTCCTGGTACTGGTCCTGCATCGCCCCCGTCGTCACTCTCCCCTTCATCTTTTTCTCCCTCCAATTCCAAACCTCGTCTCTCTTCCGCCTCTCATCTCCTAGACTCCAAGGAACAGTATCGATTCTCATCGCCGCCTCCCGACGCCACCATTACCGAACAACGCAGACAGTCGAAGTATGCTGGCAGCGGACCAGTCACCACCACCACATCGACCAGGTTCCCAACACGTGCTGCACAACCAAGCCACAGCAGTACCACCACCACCACCACCACCGTCGCCACTTTTAACAATTTCGATGCAACCATGGCAAAGCGGAAGGAAAGACGGGAGCCTTCCTCTCGACCCATGTCGAGCTCCTCCAACAGCACTGTCGACTTCGGCAGCCAAGTGAGGCCGTCAACGCCCACCAGCCCTGTGCAGATTCCAAAAAACAGCAATCGAGAAACAGCCCACCCACAAAAGCGCCACGCAACACATCGCCGCAGGGCGCCCCGCGAAGTCCACACGCCCGACTCCATCTCGCCAACGGTGGCCGCCCTGCTGGCTGTGACCGACATTCCCCGACCTCGCCGGTCTCACCGGAGGAAGCGGCAACAGGAGGGCGTGGTCTTGACCCTGGACGATATCATCAACGGGTCACACATTTCCGAAAAAGAGCTGAGCCTCAGTTTGACGCGGGGTCCGCTGGATGTTCTCTTGACGCCCCCCGAGGATTTCGACGACATTTTTAGCATCACGGATAGCAATGTCGGTTCGGTCTTGTCCACAAGGACCGGTTCGGCCGACTCTATGGCGATGCTAGGTCACTCATTTGCCACGGATCTGGTGTCATCCATTGACGCGCCGTGCAGCCCTGCGTCATCGACCACATCACGCCGGAGCAGGCGCAGGGCCAGTCCCATGCGCAGGTCTCTTGAGCCCGTCCGTTCGCCCCCTGATGCCATCGAGGAGCATCCCCTTGCTACCGACGGAATGCTTCTGGATGAGACGGAGGATGACTACGATTCGCTGGCCGACGAAAGCTTCGAAGACCACTTCGAGAGACTCCCCGAGTCGGTGGAACAGCCTCAGGCAGTCAGCTCTTTCAAGCCGTTGCGGACTGCCTTCTTCAAGTCCAACTTGACGGCCTCCTTGCGAGCGCTGCGCTCCGCTGCCAAATCATTCTCCACAATCAACTTCTCGTCCATACCCACGGATGATTTCCTCACGAGGTCGATCCTGACCATGGACCCCAAGGTTCCCTACACGGATGAACGACGACCACCAGTCAGCGAAGAGATGCCGTCAGCCGAGCTGCGACGGTATCTAAACCCGACGTCTAGCAACCACGAAAATCAAACGGCGACCTCGTCAGCGGCCAATACCTTTTCGGCATCGATTCAAATGCAGACGTACAAAGTGCAAAGGTCACGATCAGCCCCACCGTCTTCCCGGTCTCCCCACGTCATCTCGCGCAGCCAATCTTCAACACCGCCGCCGCCGCCCCCTCCATCGCAATCTGTCCAGGAGAGGCAGGCGGCCCTCGAAACCACCGTCCTTCTTGTCCCCGGAATGCGGCAGCGCGAGATGCGCGAGAACCCGGACTTTATCCGCATCGCCGTCATGGAGATGGCGATGCGCAGACAAGGCAAACTCGATGACCAGTCGCCCGGCCGAGCCCGCTGGGCGCTCCCTCCGCGAAAGACGCCGGCCACACCCTACGAGGTCGGGGCCAATGGCGTGCCTGCACGATGGATCCCTGTCGTCTACTGATGTCGTTTGCTAATAATTATCTACGGACCCCCGACTTTCGGAATTGCCTGGGCGACTTGCCTTGGGTCGGCGCCTCCCGAAGGGGCTGGCTGGGCGCGGCGGTCCGCGGCTGGAACCTGTTGGAATCACGGAGCGTCCCACCCGATGGGCGAGGTCGAGGCGACAACGGAAAGACCAGGCCGACCCGGTCTTTTCCCGCTCGAGTTTGTCGGCAAGGGGCGCGGCCACCCGCGAGTGGGCGAAACGTCATCAACCCTAGGCCAGGGCGGCCCGCTTCCACAGTTTTAAGCCATGAACCTGGAAAAGTTTATGCAGCCCTGAAGCCCAGGGACCAGGGGCTGGCCAATCGTGGCTCTCCAATTGCCTCCGGTGGGTGCCGGTGGCAAATTTTCTCCCCACGATGGAAAATCTCTGGAACTTGTTCACGATGTCCGACGTGGCACGGATGTGGTTCCAACACATCGGCGTCATCCTCGGCACGGCGACTCGAGTCTTGTGGGGCTGGCAGTCGTTGCCTTGCCCTATCCATCCATCTGCAATTACCCGTGGTGTTGGGGAGCAACGAGGGACTACGATGGACTGTGAAGAACTGCGAAGAACTGCCGTGAAGAGCTGTGGACAGCATTACGACACGCACCAGGCATTCCACACTCTTAGGGCTTGACATTCATGCTCGACCTCGCTGCGCGAAATATCGCCTCGGCATTACGAGGAGGAACCAAATTGTGTGTCAGAGAAATATCGGTGGCCTTTTTTTTCCCCCTTATTTCACATGCAGGGTTTCGGCCGCCCCGCCGCTTCTTAGTCGAGAGGGGTGGTCGTTGATGCCCAAAGATCAACACACAACGGATTTACGCTTGTCAATCATTTTCATTTGTTTTGGGACTTTGTCAGCATTGGTTTTTATTGGACGGCATTTGGAGCGAGCGATGCGGATCCGGCGCAAAGACGACAGGTTTCATTCAGCAGCATACAAGATCGACGACGCATTGGGACTCGAGGTGTAGGCGCACTCATCAAGGATTCGGCTTGACATTTGTTTCTCTTTCCATTCCCGCATATTCGAGGCGTCATCGAGGCAGTTCATTTCTTCCAGGCCTCTTTTGTTCGTTATTGCTCATTACCACGCATGCGCCGTGAAGGAGTTTTGCTCGCTAGAGCGCAACGCTGAGGGCTGGCCGTCTGCAAAGACGCGCACAGCATTGCTGTACATTTTGGATATGCAGGCGTACCTGGTGAATATGGTCTTGTGAGTCGTGTAGAATATATGAATAGCGAGTAGCAATAAAGCAAAAAACAATTCAAACTCAGCCTCGGACGTATCCAGTGACACTACAGCCACGACTGCCCCTGCAATGGACCCTGATCTATCACGCATGCTGCCCTCAGAACAAACCGCTCATCTCGCATTGGCGTTGTGCCTCAGCAGCACGACCTGCGAGGAAGGGCTTGTCGCGACGGACCACAACACCATAGCTTCGACCTCTAACAGTGAATGGCGGTATCGACGAGTCGCGCGTGCACTCCCCTTCCAGCCCGTGGGCGGCAACGCGCAAGCCCAGAGGGATAGGGGGGGTGCATGACTCGAACGCTGCGGGTGAAGGGGAAAGCTTTTGACCTGTCTGGTGCTTTGCGGCTGCAGTGCGGTCCTTGTTTCTCGTCGCTTTGTGCTGTGTTCGCTCGCGAGGGAGGTTCCCCGGGAGGTTGTGTGTTCTTGTCGTGGGGCAGGACTGCAGGGCTGGGGTGGCGGTTGGGAAGGGTGACGTCTCCGCCATGGGGCGCCCGGTCACTGTGTTGATGGATGGCGTGTACAGAATTGTCGAGAGAGGGTGGTTGACAGCAGGGAGTGTTCATTATGAAAAAGACATCACGAATTAGTACTACTCGATATAAAACCCTGCCAAAGATATAAATCCGGCAGCACAGTAGAAATCCCAAGCCTATCCCTTCCTTGGTGTTACTCCTGGTATATATCCAAATCCATCGCAAAAGCAGCAAGCACACTTTGAAACCAGCAAAGACGATACTCAGTCCCTAGACGGCCCCGTTCACGGGATGCGAAGGGAACTCGTGGCGTCGGATGCCCAGCTTAAACCGCGGCACGCGGTCCATCCTGTTGAGCATCGTGGTTGGCATGCGCAGCACCGTCTCGCGGCACATGGTCGAGCTGGTCCAGTCGTACGAGCAGCCGATGGCGCGCTGCATGCCGCCCTCGGAGGCGCAGAACATGAGCGCCTGGGGCGGGCGGACGGCCTCGAAGAGCGTCAGCTGCATGTTGTACGTGTCGACGAGCGTGAAGACCTGAGGCAAGCAAGAACTGTTAGCTGTGGCGTCTTGGACTTCCTCATTGCGGTGCCTACTTACCCTCATGTCGCCGGGGCGGGCGCGTTTGGCATTTTCCACCTTCATCCTGACCTCGGGGTCCCTGCATGGGTCCATGCCGATGATCTCGCCATGCGCGTTCACGTACGAGCGGCTCAGGGGACTTCCGTTGGGGCTCCACGAGAAGCGCCCAAAGTGGCCGCCGAAGATGGCTCGCTCGATGGTGGGCGCGTTGAGGTGGCCTTCGAAGCCGAACATCTCGGCCTGCACATCTGAGAACTTGCCGCCGTAGAGTACCCGCGTCATGGTAGGAGTCATGATCCAGGAGTAGAGGAAGAGGAGCAGGAAGATGACACCAATGCCAATGAGGGTGTCCCCGGTACTGGTTCTATAGCTACCGTTGACTGAGCTGCCGAGGGCCATCAGGGTGACGGCGAGGATAAAGACCATTCCGTTAAACTGGATCGTGATAGCGGCAAAAAGCCGCTTCCACGACAGCCCTGCTGACCAGTACACCGGGTAAAAGGACTTCCATCGAACAGCGACTCCCCAGGCACCATCAATGATGATGGTGTCATCCTCTGCGATGCCGGCGACCTGGCAGTAGGGCGTGATGTCCCATAGAGAAGATTGGTAGGCGTCGTCCATCTGGAACCATGGTTGCTCATGGTTGGGGGGGAGCGTGCAGATGTACCTTTCCAAAAGACTATCAGAGTCGTTGGCCAAAGACAGGCGAGAAAAGGCTTGGAAGGCACTGTCTGTCCTGTCAATCTGAGGGCGCATCCTGAGGAGACCCATAAGAGCGTAGGCCTGGTCACCGGCGAGATATTCCGTTGTGTGTCGGCTGTACAAGCACTTCAGAGCCAGAACCGCCAGCTCAAGCCTGCTCAAGCTGATATTGCCAAGATAGTGGTCGATCAGTTGACGAGCCACATGAGGATCGATGTAGGTCCACACTCGTGCTGCGAACTGATTCTTGGGAACAATCATCGGGGCCTTGAGATTGCCGCCTCGCGTGAACACCTGGACACTCTTGCCAGGGGCCAGGAGTAGCTCTGGAAACGTCCACATCCTGGAACCCCATTCCTTAAGGAGGGTGTCCGTGTTGGCCCTCGCAGCCGAGTCGGCGGACTTTCGACGGCCAACCGCAATAATCATGCTTTGGGCACCACGAAGCACGTCGGCGATACGGTAAACCTAGATATTGTCAGCGTGGGGCAAACACTTTGCGCAGAGAAGGGCACGTACATCCGACTCAAGCTGGTCATTGTCTCTCATGCAGCTACACGCAATCCAATAGGCCGGCAACTTGGCCGCACGGCATGCCGTCTCTGCTATATGATGAAGAGCAATCATGTCTTCTTCCGAGCCGTGACTAAACTGCTCGGCAGAGTAGCCGACAAAGAGATAGCTCAAGACAGCATCTTCGCCATCGGTGGCCTCCCACTGACTCACGTCGCGGATGTCAACCCCGTGAAGCTCGTCAGTGAAGGGATCGCGGAGAAAGCACAGGTGGCGCGGCTTCAACAGGTTGTAGGTCTGGTTGTTCCTGGCTAGAGAAGACAGACCTCTGCGGTTCTCGAGCATGTTGCTCCAAACCTTGGGGTTTCCATGGTACGTGTACAGAACAGGAGCGTAGAGTAGGTTGCGACGAATCACCTCTGTAGTGGGTTCCCAGAACTAATATAAAAGAGTCAGTTACCGGGGGCTCGGAATCTCAGGAGGTACTCGCCCAAAAGGTCATCGCAATAGCAGCTGGGAAAGCCCTGAGGATCATGACACCCCAGTCGGCCCAGCTCTTTGGATCATAGCTGAAGTCGATGACCCAGGTTGCGAACCGAATCTTGTGGGAAGCCACCTTCCGGATATATGTGCGCTTCCAGGTCGAGGTGCCGGGGCCGTCGTAGATCTCATCGGAGCACGCAACGTACATATTCCTCAAGTGACCATCAATGTGGTGCAGATACCTGTCGGAGCGGGTGTGATGCGATACGCGGCCCGCATAGTCACGATGGCGATGAACCCGCTCGTTGTCGTTGAATTGGTATCCCGGCTGCTGGTAGACGATTGGGTTGTACCAGCGGAAGTTGCTACGGTTGCCAAAGAAGTGGCGGGATCCTTTGAGGACGATTGGGAACTCCTTTTCCTCCTCCTAGAATAACCAAGTCAGTGACTAGTATTCCAAACTCGAGAATGAGGGGCCTTCACATTATACTCGGTGATGGGCGCGACGTTCATGACGACGGGGCCTTTTGGCTCCTAATAGGTATATTAATTGTTGACCCTAACAGATACAGCCTCTAAAGAGCTTTACCATGAAACTATCCTGCTGGCTGTTCCCAGTCGGAAGGTTAGCGTAGCCGATCTAGAGATGGTTGTGTTAGTTACCAGCCTTGATATGTGGACGAGGTATCGCAAACCGTGTAATCATCATGTTTCTGCTCCATGACGATATTCTGATGAACCTGCGGCGATGACTTTATGGGTTCAGTCCCAGTATAGGCACTATTGGCACTCGCCATGGGAGGTGCTTGTGTGGTTGGATATTGCTGAGGTTGGTAGGGATGGTAAGCCTGACAAGACAATGCTGGGTCAGCTGTGGGTGCCAAGATGAGAATATATAGCATATAGGAACTATAGAGCCACTTACTGATGGACTGGGCGTATATGCGCCTCCGTGTGCGGCTGTTGCCCCATCGTTGTGCTATGGGAGTTAGTCCAATTGTTCAACTCGAGTTCAACGCCCGATCGACTTACCGCCTCTGTCGAGTTGGGATCAAAGTGGCCGCCGTGGTAGGCAGGCTAAGAACAGGTCAGTGGCGCCTATGGAAACACCAGCAGCCTTACGGCTGAGGTTCAGACTCTTACCATGGTTCGCTTTTGATATGCCAGATACACTTCGTGCGCAGAGATTCCTGTTGAAACAACTTTGGCAAAGCAGCCGGGTTTGATGGGGGACCTTGTGATGGGGACATCAATGGCTTATATGCTGTATATGAGCGGCCAGCATAGGAGATAATTCGTTCGCAGTAAGACTGTCGAAAGAGTTCGCGTTCACCTCTCGGCCTCATAGCTTCAAGGCACAGGGATTCTCGTTCTTCAGCTCCTTGAGCCCTGGCTGGCCCAGGAGGCGCCTCATCATTTCAAACTCAGCGAGCCTCGGATGATAACTGTCTCGACCCGCCCATGACAGGCCGTATCATGCCCATCTAGCTGAAGCACGACACCCTTTCGTAAAATATGCCAATCTATCATTGGCTACACCATCTCAGTGGGGCGCTTAAGGCTCACACATGATGCGCAAAGCCGTGAACCATCACATGTTTCTATCCGAGTTCAATTTCATGATGTTACAGGCTGAACCCTGAGGCTCGGGTCGGGGTTGGTTGGGGAACCCCTGCAGGAATCCTAGCTTTGGACAAGCTTTAGAGCCCTAGCCGAAGAGATCGCCGGCAGATCGTTGATTGGTAGCCTTGTCTGTTTGGCGTGGTTTGATCCTGGCAAGGGGCTGAATTATCCTTGTAAGCCTGTAAGCCAGCTTCAAGGCGTGGTGAGCAGCCAGGACTTGCTGAACGTGGTTGCTTTTCTCAAATCAATGCTAGCTTTCTGATTATAGCAACCATGGTGTGATGACTTCGTTCTCAGCTCGTATCTGCATGTCAATAGTCTTGAATGACGGGAAGTGCACTTCTACCCATCTTGACGGGCGAAGCGGAGACGGAGGCGGCGTGGTCGAAAGGATCGGTCGCATGTATCAACAATCACACCCAACCAAGCAGGTGGCAGTTTCAACTAACAGCAACTAGAATGTGATCTGCGAGTGCCACGTCGGCTATCGCTCATTTGTCGAGAAAGTCTTCCACTCTGCACTTCAAGTATACATTGCGCTTTGTGTCAGTGTCAGCCCCTGGCTGATCCGGCGATGCGGTACTGCTCAAGCACACTTCAACATGTCATGGACACAGGTCACCGATCCTTACGAGGCCTTTGCTGAGCAAGCACCAAGCTTTCCGTCACCCATTACTTTCTCAGAATGGACCCTCAACATTTGGGAAACGTCAGAAGGTAGGACACAGCGAAACACGGGTTTGTGCCTTGCTAACTGTTGAGCAGAGTTTCCTCAGGGCCGTTGGCAGGTAGTTCATGATGTCAAGTATCTCTGCGAGCCTGCCAAGCTGCGCATCGTGTAAGTTGGCTGGATTCTCACATTTGGCGCTTCAATGTCTGCACCCGCATACCTGAAAAGTCAGCATCCTGATCATGCAACAGCTTCTCGCCTCTAGATCTACCTCGACGGGATGTCTTGCCACAAACTCTCGAGCTCTTTCGGGTTCTCAACGTCCCTAGCGACTTCACAGCTGAGCGAATCCAATCTGTGAGCCACAGTTTTGGCAGGAGGACAGTTGAGAGCGGCTGTCAGTCATGGTTTCACTTTTTGTGCAAGAACATCAGCATAAAATACAACACAAGCAACGTACCGGAAGTCGAGAAAACCACTGCTGCTGCACTCGGCTTTCCCTCGTCCTACTTGCCGCAGGCTGACTATAGCTGGCTTCGATCAGGGTTCTTCATGCACGCGGGAAACGATGGAGACGTGACTCTGGTCTGCTTTGGAGCCACGGCGAAAGTCCGCAAGAGGCTCCACGATTTCATATCAGGCCGTGCGTGGAAGGATACGTCAACGGATCCGTATGTACTCTTCGACTTGGTTCTGGAAGCTCTATACCAGGAAGTCGACGAAGCCGTGTGGAATATGAACACGGTCTTTGGGCCTCTGGAGCACGTAGGTGACGGCTGACACCTTAAAACCCACGGATGCTAACCTTGGTGTAGATGATTCTGGACTATGCGAACTCCAAGACTGTTCGGAGAATGAGCTCCAAGGTTCCCTTTGCGGCGCTCCACAACTGTGCCAAGCATATCATTCACTTCTCCGAAGCCCTGTCCTCGTGTCTAATGGTAGCGGAGGAGACGAGCCTGCATGTTGGCAGTCATCCGTATTCAAGCTGGAACGTGTCAAGACGGGAGCTTGTGCAGACGCAGCTGAAGGAGCGACTTGATTACCGCCGGTCGGTGCTCCGATCGACTCAGCTTCGACTGAAGAGTCTGCAGAAGCGGATAGACAACATCATCACGCTATCTTTCAACATCGTGACGCAGCAGGATTCCATGCTAATGACACAGGACTCCAGCTCGATGAAGATTATTGCAGCCATCACCATGATCTTCCTGCCAACGACGGGCGTGGCAACGGTGGTGGGATCTCAGCTCTTTGTATCTCAGCGAAGAACCGACCAGAGTGGATGGGATGTGGCAACTACCCCTTTGTTCTGGACGACGTGGTGGGTTGCTATTCCCTTGACTCTGTTTGTGATTGTGCTGGCGACCGTCTGGCATTGGTGGATGCGTAGCGAGCAGCCCCGGCGAGATGTGATCAGGGCCGCGAGGCGAGTGGCCACTTTTGGCGCCATGGGAAAGAAACGGTGAAGATGGACAGGGTATAGCATTCCCTGGCGTTGAGTTTGGCGAAGAGCACCGATGCAGCTGTCTCAGGTGGGAGTTGGAAGGTTAAGAATAATGAAGGCTTTGGGGGACGCTGAAAGATGGTCCCTCAGTTGATAGGTGTTACCGTAGGTACTATAGGTCATCGTTTGAAACACGTGAAACATAAGCAGTGCTCTTTCCCCAACTGAGAATGCAATGACGGCATTTGCAACAACCCAAATGTAAATAAGGAAGGAGCTGCTACTACTTTGTGGTTGGAGCCAGTGTGTACCTAGGTAAGGTATCTAAGGTAGTTACCTAGCGACGATCCGGAATTGGCGGCCGAGGCTCCGAAGTGGTTTCTCAATGACGCCAAACTTTAATAGCCTTCGTCAACGTCCAACGACAATCCGAGACACGACATCCATGAGAAAATCCGATTCGCATCCATCGTGACCATCTCAACAAATTCCTCGAAACTTCTTTGCGTTAGTGTGCCCATAGGGTAGTCCGCTTACATGCAACGACCCCAGCATTGTCGTCTGTCGGACCTGGCTGTTCCGCACTACCACTTCTGACGAGTAGCTAAGCGATGCGACGGGGACGGCGCGTGACAACCGGCAAAATGACAGGACGAGCACTCGAATACTCTATAGGTCCGGCAAGGATGGCAGATCCAAGACCAGGACGCTCACCCTCCGTCGGCCCGCGTCAACGGTGTCAAAGATCACGGAAATCAAGGCACTGGGAAGAAGCTCAAGGCCACCATACTGTACCCACGTCACATCGCTTAATCACACGACGCGATATGTATCCGAGCTTGATCAACATCTTGTCTTCGCTTCGTTGAGCCAAGGCACTCCACCATTCTACCAGGAGTCTCGCCTCGTCTCCTGTACTATTACTCCCCGTGGAATCATTGAGCTTTTTGTCAAAATCTATATTGAGCGCAATGATGATCTTAGCCACAATTATCTGCCTTGTGCATGACCAACCTTCACAAGCACAGCCTTCTCAACTTTGGTTCTGCCAGATCTTGGGGACCAGGATGGTCATCCAAGATCCGTCGTCGGCTGGTTGACTTGCCCCTGTTTCATATTGATCGGTCCATCTTCCGACGGTTTCCTCTCCCATTAGCCGAAGCAAACCAGTATCAGCCACGCGACAAGCGCACTCCTTGGCGAGGAGCAATGAGAGGGCCAGCGTCGTCATAAAGCCGACGGGTCTAGGTCTGTGTTATCTTCGAGTAAGACGGCACTGTACTGAATACACGGGTATGGCGCTTCGTCCCCCGTGGCCTGAATTGGTCCCAACGCCGGCATGGCGGTTTCCACCTTGGGCCGGGAGATCAACAAACGGCCAATAACTCAGCCTCTTTTGAATAACCACGAGTCGTCTCGGATCCCGGACCACCCCCACAAACTTCGTCTGAGCTTGCCTAGCTTTCCACCAATCCATTCAAGTTGAACCGCATGGGCTAGCAAAGCCACTAAGCGTTCCAATGGGGAAGGAACCTCCTTCTGTCTAGTTCTTCTAGGATGTATAAACATATATAAGGCAACCGCCGCGGTGTGCTCTGGTCGTGCAGACCGGCCTGACTGCAGCAACTCCAACATCCGCGACTCAACTTCACCTGCTTCTCCTGTATCTACCGCCGCCATGCAGATCATCCTTTCCCTCCTTTCCGCCGCGGCCCTCGTGGCTGCTCACGGATATGTGGACAATGCCACCATTGCCGGCCAAGTCTACACACTCTACCAGCCATACCAGGACCCGTACATGAATCCTACTCCTCAGCGCATCGGCCGCCGCGTTCCTGGCAACGGCCCTGTCGAGGATGTCACCTCCATCGACGTCCAATGCAACGGATGGTCTGCCGGTGGTACTGTCGGCAGCGTGCCTGCCGCGCTCCACGCTCCAGTCGCTGCGGGCTCTACTGTCAACCTCAAGTGGACCCTATGGCCCGAGTCTCACGTCGGCCCCTCGATCACGTACCTTGCTAGATGCCCCGACTCTGGCTGCAACAACTGGCAGCCTGGTACTGCCGCTGTTTGGTTCAAGGTTCAGGAGGCTGGCCGTGTAGGCACCTCTAACACATGGGGTGCTACCCACCTGATGAGGAACGGCAACGCCGGTGTTGACTACACCATTCCGTCATGCCTTGCACCGGGCTACTACCTCGTTCGCCACGAGCTTATTGCTCTCCACTCCGCTTATAGCTACCCTGGTGTTCAGGTTTACCCAGGCGTAAGTACATGAGCACACACCGGCATATTGAAGATTGCATCTAACCACATGATGCTTCATAGTGCCACCAAATCCAGGTCACCGGCTCCGGCACTAGGGTGCCTACCGGCCTTGTCAGCTTCCCGGGAGCTTACCGACCCACCGATCCTGGTCTTACCTACAACTCCGTGAGTCGCCATGAGAATGCACGCATGAAGACAATATGCTAACTTGACAACAGTACATGCCTCAGCCTTACACCATCCCTGGGCCAGCACTGTTCCGATGCTAGGAGGAAAAATCTTGAGAAACCGCTGGGCCAATCACGATTCTGTTGTACATAGTTGTGACATCCACCGTATATACTTGGGTGTCTAATTGAACATAACATCTGGGATGATTGTATCCCATGAAATCATGCCAATGAGTCATTTCTTCGAAGGAACATGAGCATGTGATCCCTCCCGTCTGCCTATTGGCTCCTTTCGTTTTGATCCTCGCCTACAAGCTGCCACGTTGTAATCCCGAAATAGGGCATACAGAGTGGTCGAAATGGTGAAGCAGGATAACACGAGAGTAAGCGTGAGTTATCGCTCAGAGATGCTTCTTTCTAATCCGTCGGATTACTTACTGCATCGCAGATCGTGGAGAGGCAGCCATGGCTAGGGGCGAATGCGCGTCCTCCCAAAGCAGGCAGCGAAGACCCCGACCAGAGCTCATGGATTGCATTGCGCCGCACACGTGGTTCCTAACTTCAGCTTTATCACGGTCAGACTTGCGCGCTCTCAATCCACATGTAGGGAGACATGGTGACCGGGAAACCGGCGTGATCGTCCAGGTTTACTAGGAGTTCTAACTAGAGTGAATACCTTCGGTCGCAGGATCCCGGTGAAGCTCCGATTACGTCCGTGTGGTTGGATATAACGTATAACTGTACAGTTCATTTACTACAATCGTCGTGGACTTGTTGACGTTCATTGCCTGTTCTGTCGTCTGTGGCGCAGCCTTGCTGCATGAGCTGAAGACGGCAGAAGTGGAAGTAGATAAATTCCCACCTCCTCACTCCCGCCATTTCTTGGCTGCCCCTCTTCCTTCCATATTTCACTAATTGATTCAAAGAAGTTACGGGCGGCCTCTCGCTGGCCGTCAGTATGGGCAGACACCAGCTATGCCTTTTGATCCGTGTTCCCTTCCTCCGTTCCAATTCACGACCCTGAGAGATGGAGAGTTCCGCCTTATTCATCTTCATCCTGGGGCTCCAGAAGACGATGTAATCGTCAGTGTTGACGTCGTCCCTCGGAGCTATACACACACATATTTTGCCGTGTCATACGTCTGGGGCAGTGTCGACCGCGCCTACCCCATATATGCGGGCTACTGCACCCATCAAGGCGATACAGTACAGGTTGCCGATGAACCGAGTGGTCAACTTCTTGTAACGAAGAATCTTCGGGATCTATTGCTGGACCTGCGGCGAGACGAAGGGTGATATAGAACCCTGTGGATCGACTCGCTATGCATCAACCAAGACGACGTGGATGAGAAGAACGCCCAAGTTCCTCGGATCAAGTCGTTCTTCAGCACTGCGGAACTTACTCTTGTCTACTTGAGAAATTATGACCAACTCATGGGCATGGCGATTTATACGATCTGCGCTCTCGCCGAAATGAGCAACCGATCGAAGGGGCAACTCCCAAAGTCTCTGGTCAACATCCTCCCAGGCCAGGGCAAGATTGACGCAGCTGACCATAAATGGGAATGTGCTCCATGGAACGTTAATGGGGCATTGGATGCATTGATGGCCTTCTTTCACCTTCCCTAGTTCCATCGTGTATGGATCATTCAAGAGGTGACAGTGTCACAAGATTTGACGATTTCCATAAAGCCTGATACCTTTCTGTCTTGGGATATATTATTGAAGGCGTGCCAAGTTATTCAGGATTCAAACATGCATGAGATAGATGGAGCCAGAGTACACTGCCAAATTCCCCTGGGGCTAGAGAAAATACGGACATCCTTCTGGAAATATTTAGCCGAGCGCACGAAACCCAACGAAAGCATAGATCACGAGATCGAGGATGACTACATACAGTCGCATCATTTCCTCCGGCTACAGTACTCGTCCCGCGGATGTCGTGCTTCTGATCCTAGGGATCACGTCTTTGCCCTTCTGGGGATAGCCGAAGGAGGTGGACAGAAGATGCCCATTGCGGACTATTCTCATTCCCTGGCCGAAGTGTACGTGAGGATGGCTTGGACGTGGTTCATGATTCGCAAGAAAAGGCCACTGAGCTGGCTCGGTTGTGTTAACAACTCGTACGATGCAACTGACTTGCCCACTTGGATTCCCGACTGGCGAGGTCAGTGGGATGGAATTCCCCTGGTTCTCGGTACAAAAGAAGTTTTCCTTGGTGCGTCAGGTTTGAAGAAGCTCGAGGGATGCCACATTCAATTTCCCGAACTAAGCACACCCATGACGCTACCGCTGAGGGTTCAAATTCGAGGCTGCCGCGTACTTCAGATGAAAGCTGTCGAGCCACTCAAATCAAGCAGTCCGGGTTCGTGGCAGACTGCTCAGCATGCCGAGCACATCAATGAGTTTCCAGAGCCCTACCCAACAATCTACTTGTCGTATGGTAGGGCCTTTAAACAGGCCGTAGAGCCAGACCAGGAGAAAGGATTTCCGTTTCAGGAGCCGCGGAGTGAGTCGTTCTGGGCCTTCCGACATGCAGGCGTCAAGAGACCTCGGCTAAGGCCCATATTCGCAATGGAAATGGAGGGCCGCAAAGTAGCATCAGCAACGCCCGTGAATACCGGCCACGGAGAGTTCGAACAGCATCTGCTCCACACTGTCAACAGCGGCGAGAAGCGCGGCGAAAATGAGCCAGAGTATACGCGGCGCGGTTTATACGAGCGCATTTCAAGGGCCTATCGATTCCATGCCACCATCCCACAGGACGGGCTAGTTCGCGGGCGCAGCTGGTTCATCAGCGAGGACGGCTTCATGGGCCTTGCCCCGAAGGTGACGCGGCCAGGCGATGCTGTCGCGCACTTTTTCGGCGGGATAACCCAGTACGTGCTGAGGGAGAAGCGACGAGAAGAGGACAAGACCATATGGGGGTTCGTGGGGGAGTGTTTTGTGCTGGGCCTGATGAACGGTGAGATCAACCAGGATATGCCGGACGACGTGGTCGAGGACTTTAGTCTTGAGTAGCAGAACGGCTTGCGAGATTCATCCAGGATACCACCTTTGTCTTAAGTCTACAATAGCCAGAGTCCCTTGGGGCTTTGTACTTGACCTTTTGAGACAGGTGTAGGTCAGCATGAGAGTAGTGTTTAGATTATTCATTAAGGTATTTGCGACATTTGGGTATGTATATATATATATGTGTGTGTGTGTGTGTGTGTGCACGTAGCAAAGCCTTGATGTACAATGTCTGTCATTCCCGGTGGTCCCTGAAAGCCATGCTCCTTCATGAAATGCAACAACTAAATAATCGAGATTGCCAAGGGTTATCACACCTATTCGCTTCCGACCAATCCATAGAAAGGGGTATATCCGCCAAAAAAAAAATTTACAAATCGCAATGCAAAAATCCAATATGGCCACCATGCAGTTAAAAATCATTAGTCGTCATCCTCTGGAACTTGGACTTCTTCCCCATTGCTCATGAGGCCAGTGAGTCGGTGGAGCTTCGGTACTGCAGCTCCGTGTGTAGTGTGTCCGCGTCGAGCAGTTCCGAGGTCACGTTGAGCACCGGGGATCCCGGCATGGAAGGGTACTCGGGGCACTCGTCCGNCGTCCTGGTAGACGGGAGGAGTCTCGTTGTCCCAGCTGACGCCCAGGCCCGGGTAGTCGGTGACGATGACGTTGAAGTGCATGCGGAGGATGCGCCCGGTGCCGGTTGGCGTCGCCCACTCCGTCTTTCCCTCGTGGCCGTGCTCCTTGGACACGATGAGCTCGATGAGCAGCGAGTGCGAGACGTCGGTGCCGCTGGCGGTCTTGGTGTCGCAGACAAACTTGAGGTCGCGGCTGTTGGGCTTCTGCTTGTGCAGGAAGAAGTCGAATTCCAGGTCCACGTTGCCGCCCTGCTGGTTGTAATCGGACTTCCAGCCCTGCAGCAGGTGCTTCTCGCCCAGTGTTCGGACCTCGGTCCTCTGGAGGGATTTGATGTTGTCGGCGTCTTCCGGGACGCTGGTGGCCGCGATGGCGTGAGGCTTGCAGCCAGGAGCCTTGGTCTTGATGGTCTCCTCGAGCCTCCACGTCACCTTCTTCAGCTTCCACACGTCGACGGCGTTGTTCTCGTCGGCGGGGCTGGTCAGGCCGTCAAGCCTCAGGCTCATCTTGTTGACGCTCAGGGGGTGCATGACGGAGCTGTACTCGGCGGTGGTCTTGATGTTGGTAGGGGGGAACACGCGGACGGAGTGGTGGGGGTTCTCAGGGGCGGGGATGGACCGCTTGACGTCGAGCGTGCGCTCGAACTTGACGGGGCCGATGGAGCTGGTGCTGACGCAGGGGCTCCGTGCGTACGAGGCCTCGGCGGTGAATTCGTAGGCAATGGACATGAGGGGGCTGTCCATGGAGGCCGGGAGGTCGCCGGGGAGGAGGATGGAAAAGGGATACTGATGCCTGCCGCGGGGCAGGACGGCTGGGGCAGCGACGAAGGTCCACGTCTTGAGCTGCTGGTACTGGTTCTGGCAAGGGAAGCAGTGGGCGTGGAAAGGCTTCTTCTGCGTCGTGTGGATTCGGAGGGTGGCGGTGAAGGAGTCGACCTCTGCCGTCTCCTCCCTGACATCGAGGTACATCAGCCCGCTGACGAGCGCGCCAGAGCTCGACTCTGCGTTTCCGTGGAAGACGATGGGGGGGCTCTCGATGCTCCAGTCGAGGGCGACGGGCGCCGGGGACGAGTGGTGGAAGTGGTTGTGGTGGAAGAGGGTGTGCTGCTGGGGGTGCGAGTCCTTGGGTGCCGCGGCGGCGGGCTTGCTGCCAAAGTGCTTGGACAGGCGCTTGTGCGTCTTGAAGGGTAGGCCGAAGTCGTGCATCTTGACGGCAGCGTGGTCCTCGGCGTCGGAGGACTCGGCGCTGGTGTTGCTGTTGCCGGGACGAGGCCGCGAGGAGTCGTTGGGGGCCTTGGCCGTGATGCCCGAGACGGGCCGCAGGAAGGCGGTTACTCGGTGAGGCATTGTGCGGCTGGTGGTGTGGACGGTGTTACCAGCCGATTGTTTGTGGTTATTTGCAGAGGAGGGTATAGGTGAGGAAAAGGGTGGCAATGGGCTATTTGCTCTTGTATAGGCCTTTTTGTACGGGCGTCGTGTGTAGATGGCTTCACTATGATGCAATCCAGGCTCACACACCCTGCATGCTCCCTCCGCGGAGATGCCTTGTTTCTCCTGGATGTCGGTAGGGTTTCCCGCACGGCGCTACTGCCTTCTGGCTTCGAACCTCTACGTGCCGGCCCTGCATGCGAGACTGTCTCGTCGTCTTCCCCCGCAGTTGCTCTGTGGGGATGGGGCGATCCGGGGAAGGAAATGCGACCAACGGGACCAGGTGGTGCGGTCACGCGGGACAAGCGTAGTTCGAACGATGCGGCAGCGTATGGGAAAGCGTGGTCAGGTGTGCAAACGAGTGTCAGGTAGCTCGGCTGGGGAGGAAGCGAGGTGAAGGGTTGTGTATCCTTTGGTGATGGGCCAGAGGAGCGAATCGTGAGCAGGCAGGGGGCGCCAGAAGCCTATTATACACAAACAACCAGCCCCGATCCAGGGCGTCGCCTCACCGACCGGCGCGCCCAGCAAGTCATCATCCGCCCCATCTCAGTTGGCTTTTTCCTTGCACCTTTCTGACACAATTTGTCGGGCCCTGCCCTGGTCGCCCCGGCCAGAAAACAAGCCCATCTGACTCAAAGGGCGGTTTACCCGAAGGAGCAAACTATGTGTCATGGACCGGCACCTGGCAGGGCCGCATCGGGGGCTTTCTGGCTCTCCCCTAGCAGATGGCACCATGGCGCGCTGTGCTCCACCGCTGCTGCTGCTGCTGAGAAACATGAACTCACGGGGCACGTTCCAAGCTCCAGCGCCCACACACGCGCACACACACGCCTGCTGTGGCGCAACCCGGTAAAACGTGGTGGGGCCCGGGCTTTCCCATCGTTGCTGTCTTGGGTGCACGTTGTCGCAGAGGATGGCGAGATTCGGTGGCCGCGACGGCCGGTGCTTGAGCGCAGGGCGAGGCTGGTGTTTCCGCACTTGTGCCCCATGCGGACGGAATCGACAGAGTAATCACATGGCCCCCCGTTTGCGTCTGCGGCTACGCCAGCAGCAGTAGTAATACATACTAGATGTCCAGAGGATACGGCCCCGATGAACTCCACCTACCTCATCCTCCTTCGCCCTGCTCGCCCTGCTCGCACTGCTGGCTGCAAAGCTGCCGTTTCGACAATGTCCTGCAATATACGAGGGGAAAGGGTAGGGGGTGGGAATACGCGTGGTTCGGCACCGGTCACTTCTTTGCTTTACGCAATACTTAATTAGTACGTAAGGTATTGCAGATGCGTTGGGGGCCCGCTGTCGCACAATGGCCACGGGACAGTCCCTCGTCCGCGCCTGGCATGCAGCTCCGTCGCCAGCCGCCCCACTTCTCCGGCCGACCTCCGTAACGCAAACGCTGCAAGGGAAGCAACACGAAGAGAGAGAGAGAGAAAGACAGACCTCGCTGGAGGATTCCGCTTGGTGGCTTATCAGAGATAACATCCAATTCGACGTGTGGCATCTCTGTCGTACGTCGTTATCTTATCTCCGTCTATGGAACATTCCATTCAGCCTTCTTCCCCGGCTTCTCCTTGACGTATGCACTTCCCCTCGGTGAAGCCCGCGGAGATGCGAATCCACTTCCCTCACGCCTTGGTTTTCTTTCGAGGATCATTGGGGTCCTTTTTTTTTTTTTTGCCTGGTCACAAGGTCAAGGCGCTTGCGGATCCCCCCCCAGCAAAAATTTTCCCCTGGCAGGGTGGATTCGTCGATTCAAACCGCTACACCGTCGATTGCCGCTTTCGGCAAGCCAAGTACAAGCATCCAGCCCTACGGCAGCTCTTTCGTCAGCTCATCGTCCTTCCCAATGGCCTCATTCTTGGACTGCCCATCCTCCCATCCTCCCAACGGTGCAAACCACCTGGAGACACGGGATCTGCTCCGTTGGCTGGTGGGTGAGGCCGTGCCAATGACGCTCACTGGCGCAACAATGGCCATGTCGCTCGTGTTGCTTCTCTTCCCGGCACAGGCAACTCACTTCCCGTTTGAGTATCTGTCGTACATCTGTGATCACCGATCGATGCCATCTCGCCCCACCCTTTACGATTCTTCTGGAACGCACGGCGCCTCCCCCTGATATTCCATCAGACTGCTTTCATCATGACTTCAATGGGCAATCCATACTTGGAGCACATGTGGTTTTTTTTTTTTTCAGCCAGCAACTTTGTTGAGACTTCCGGCCACGTCCGATGCAGGGCCCCAAGGTCGCTGCCTGCCGACGCCTTCAACTTATGTAACAGACCTGCAGCCGGCCAAACAATCGCACACGTTGGCGGCTAACGGACCTGCTAATACGTAAAATATTGCATGGCCCTCGAGTCCCTGACCTGCCCGGCTGCCTCACCAGTCACCGCCGGACGCTCGCAAATATAGCACGTCGCCAGACAGGAACGTTTCGGGCCAAGACTCGTTCCGCCAAAACCATCCCAGAGCCCTGCCCGGCGGATCCTGCACTTCTGGAGTCGCCCTGGCCCACAATTGTTGGTCTTTTGCGAAGCTAAACTTTTGTCCAAGGGTGGTTTGAGACTACAAGCAAAGAGTTTTCTTGAACGTCGGCCCCTTCCGCTGGTGGATCCGTCGTGGGAAGCCGTTGCCAGCCGGGACGTTCCACCGTTTTAATCGTTGGTGGTGCTGGACGGGGCCGATGAAGACTGTCTCGTCATATCACGTAAGGCTGAACGGAGGCCCAGTCACATCTCTCTGCGATGATCGGCATGGCCTGCACAGTCAACGCTGGTGATTCTGGTTCTGTACCGTATATTGCAAATGTCCATGTGCAGCCTCACCACCACACTACAGCATTGTCAATCGACATTTCAATCAACATTTTCCATCGTAGCAGTGTCGCTAGACCTCTCGCAGCACCCGAGTACGTCGAAAAATTGTCTCGATATGCATATCACCGTAAAGCTAGTAAAAGTCGACCTCAAGGAGACAATTGTCAATTAAAATATTCAATTAGCTCGCTCAGTTACGCCTGTCAAATGGTCAAAGTTGGCGGCTCGAATTAGATCAACCATTTCCAAGCTACGCAATACGATTGTCTCATGGACAATATGGCATGAAATATATATTCGCAAATCCAACTGCTACTATAGGGTAGTGATCTAATCGGATCATAGTTCCTCCTGCCCCACCAAATATTCCCAAATTCGGCACACCACAAGAGCTGCCTGTATCGCATTGAAGCTCGCCAAGTCCCCAGCAACCGCGCCTTTGCCAACCTCTACAGCACCATACACAGGACCCCAACTAGCGAGCCCCGAACGGAATATTCATCATGAGCGGTCGCGGTCAAGGCGGCAATCGCCGTGTTCTCCTTCCCCCTATGTAAGTAGTCCACATGCGCAGTACATAACCGGTGTGTGACTTCCGGTATTGAATAGCTAGTCGCTAACCAGTCGCAGCAACATGATTTTCAAGCTTCTCCAATCCGTAAGTGACCCCGTTCGAGTACGAAGTTATCCCAGGTCGCGCCGGGTTGTTCCATACACACGGCAGGCGGGAACAGGCAGCAGCAGTGGTTGGGACAAGTGGGCGTCTCGGCAGCGCTGGATTATTACAACATTGGATCAACGCGCTACGCCGAGGAGCTGGACCTGATGGCTGCGAGCGGATATTCTGACTTGAAGATGCCCTCGGAGTCTATGGAAATCACTTGGAGGTACCATGCTTGCTAACAGGACCGTAGCATGCTACTGTCAGCGTCTGGCTCTACGAGCAGCTTTCTATCCGAATCGAGGGCAAGATTAGGGTCAGTAGCTGCGCTATCGATATCCCTCCTTTCCTAAGGCTGATTAGTTTCAGGGATTTGACGAGTTTATGAACTTGGTCATTGATGATGCTGTCGAGGTCACACAGAAGACCAAGGACAACGACACAGAGAGCCGGAGGTCATTAGGTACGGCACCCCCAGCTATCTCAAATCATTGGTACTGATTATCCATCCAGGCCAAATCCTACTGAAGGGTGACAATGTCTCCTTGATACAGAGCATCTAATCGACAAAGCATCATACCATGATGCTTGGTGAAAGGTTGCTTTACCTAATCCTGAGCCAGTCTTTGGTTGGATGTACGGCGCGGGAAACCATATACCCTGTCACGGTACCCAAGTCAAAATCTTGGACTGAACCGAACTTTTCGAGCAAAGTACGAGACCCTGATTTTGCGCGCACATAGCATCGTGCGCATGGATGTGCTACACCACAAACCACAACATGATTGTTTGGGGGCACTGTCTTGGGGAAAAACCAGAGGGTCTTGCAATTGGCTGCATATCAGGCTTTGCTATGAGGTAGACAATGAATGAATGATACTTCCAGTTACTGAGAGGTAGATACCTCGCACAATGACGGCTATTCTCACACAACGTATAGGCACACGGAATAATGTGACGATGGCTTTCTTAAATCCCTTGTGGAGGAAGATTTGGGTTCTCACATAATGTATGGTGCAATTGGAATTTGAGATTTGAGCTCTTCCTGCGCAATGAAAGGGGCACATGAGGCATGGCTGTTTTCACAGGTTATTTCGGTGTCTTCTCTAGGGTAGCTTATCTTTGAAACGGTCCATCGCCTAGTGTAAACCCACCACAACCCAAGATCCTGACCCTCGACACCACACCAGCGTCCCAAAGTGGCATCTCGTCGCTTTGGTGGAGGCATGTCCAGCATACGGTGAAATGCGCGAGTTCATGGACTATGTCCACAACGCCTTTTACGAGGCAACGGGTTGGAACCGCGACAACTCGTACGCGGCGCTCAATGCCACGCCTGACGGTACGATGATGCTCCATTGTCCTTGTCAACGCCAGCTCCATTGCTAACAACGGCGTGTTGTTCTAGCTCTTCTCGACTTCCAGACACCGCTGGGTCTTCGTCTGACTCTTTCCTCCCTCGCGAGCCCGAACTTTGCGACTTCGTACCAGCTGGGCTCTGTCGGCGTTGTCGATGGATCAATCTCGTACCTCTTCTCCTCCGTCCCGCTCCGCCTCCACCTGACGCCGCAGTCCGAGAGAGTTCCCTTACCCGAACTCCTGAGATCGTATCGTCCACTAGCACCGCTTCCCCAGCGCGAGAAGCCGTCGTGGCTGGCACCCCAGGACAAGCCTGATTCGTCCCTACTCTATGGCCGACTCTACCTACCCCAATCTCTCCTTGAAGCGCTCTTCATTAAGCGGCTATCACCGACGACGCAGGTCCAGTTCAGCGCCGTGTCGGCGAAACACCTGCGAGGCGGCGGAACGGCTGTAGCACTGGCGCAGTATGACGTGGGCAAATACGAACTTGAAGGGCTGATGTCCACGGATGGAGGATTGCTGGGTTTGAGGGGCGTCTACAACTCGGGTGGAGACGCGCAAGACCCGTCCAAGGTGCCCGAGACGACAGAATCTGCGGAGAGAGAAAGAGTATACGGGCGGTTCAGCACGGGCGCCGAAATCTACTACGGCACGCTGAACAAGTCGGGCGGCGTCAGCTTAGGGACTCGATTCGCCACACTACCTTCACACAAGGGCACGCCTTTATCGGCGACGTTGACGTTAAACCCCCTCATGGGCAACTTTGCCGCCAGCTATGCCGTGATGGCGGGCAAGCACTGCAGCCTCGCCACGCGGTACGAGTTCAACGTCTTCAGCTACGAGAGCGCCTGGGCTGTGGGCATGGAATTATGGCGGAAGCCCGTCGCGCGACTGGTGCCGGACAAGGAGACCGGCGGGCGCCCACCACGCAGCTTCCAAGCGAAGCTCGAATGGAGACTGGACGATCCAGAGCTTGTTGTGGACCCGGCAGCCGTGCTGGAAGCGGACAAGCTGCAGAAAGGCGCAGAGGAGAAGGAGGAGTATGCGGGGGTGCTCAAGGCGCGGCTGGACCAGAACATGAGGATTGGGGTTCTGTGGCAGGGGAGGTTCCAGGCGCTGCTTTTTAGCCTCGGCAGCGGAATTGATCTGAGAAGGCTGGATAAGCCGTTCCGGACGCTGGGGCTGGAGATTCAGTTTTCGTCCTAGTAGGGCTGGATTGTACGTTGTATGTATGAATGTGAATTTGAAGAGCGGATTGGTTACAGGGTACGTAAAAGTACGAGTGCATTGAAAAGTCCGGAGTCTGACAGGCTGGCGGTGACACTTTGTAGGATCGCATCGGCCGCGTACTTGCCATCCTAATCTGAGCCTGTTTCTATCGCTTGCCCATGTCTATCAAAACGTGATTGAAAAAGAAGATGATGGCTTGTCAGGTTCCCACACGGGTGCGAAACTTGGCTGTGAGGCAAGCGACAATCATCGACACGGTAACGTAGAGACGCAACCTCGGGGGCTAGCCAGGCGAAATACTTAAATCAGCGTTGGACTCGTTGTCAGGTAGTGGTGAAGAAGCCTTTGAGGCCCCCCGGCTTGGGCGCTGTACTTTGGGCCGGGAATCGGGACCGATGTCTGCGGCGTGCCGGCGTATCCGGTGGAGCTTGATGTCCTGAGGACCTTGATGGCCCGACCACGAGCACACTACCGCACCATATTCACGCACCGAGAGACGAGGACTGTCGTATAAAGCAGCAAAGAGAGCCGATTATCCGGACGTGACGAGGGCGTTTGATGAGTTGCAGGCATGGCCTTTTTGTTTCCTGCACGGCTCGGCTTTCCCTTGCCGTCTTTTTCACAGTCTTCCCGGCGGGGTCTCCAACGCCTGTGAGTAATGAGCATCAGCAGCGACAACAAGCCAACGCAGGGCAGAGTCCCATCAGAACAGCGGATCACCATGTCATTGTTTTCTAGGCCCAGCCGCCGCGTTCCTGCTCCACCGTGTCAGAGCCAGCAGCGTATTGATACTACGTAGCAGACAATCGGGGCGTTGGGTAGTGCGTGAAGTGCTTGTTAGCATGCCGGGCTAGTGACATGTCTATCTCACATAAAGGCGAGGCTCCTTCCTCTAGATTGTGCCTCGTGTTGACCGGCTGTTCTGGCCAGCAACCACCGAGGTCTTTGACTAAAGACCTGAGCAACACCCTCATCGCACCAGCCCACAAGCATCTTAGACCGGACGAGATACGAGCCACGGCCCAATCTCTTGGTTGGCCCAGACTATCTTCAACGCCTTCATTCCGCCTTGCAAAGACTTTCTGGGTGGCTGCCAGCTGGACCCTGGCCGTAGTCGCGTGTAGGTGTTTGAAAAACCTTAATGTGATGGCTTGGCCATCTGCCGGCAGTGACTGACGTTGCCCATCTAGTGAAGCCTACCGACTCAGCACACCTACTTTAGGCCGCAGCATTCCTCGGCAGCGAAAAGTCACCATGGCGGACGCGGCGGACCAAGATTGCAGCGGCGACCCCGTCGACTACGGCAACCGGGGGCTTCGCATCGCCGCCATCTTCATCATCCTCGTCGCGTCCCTCTTCGGGGCCCTCGCGCCCGTCTACCTCGCCCGCCAGGACCGCATGCACGTGCCCAAGCTCACCTTCTTCGTCTGCAAGTACGTCGGCTCCGGCGTCATCATCGCGACCGCCTTCATGCACCTGCTGGAGCCCGCCGTCGACAACCTCGGGGACCCGTGCCTCGAGCCCACCCTCGGGGACTACCCCTGGGCCTTTGCCATTGCGCTCATGACCGTCATGGTCATGTTTTACGTCGAGTTGCTTGCTTCGCGCGCGGGCGTCCCGGCTGCGCTGCAGGACCACGACGATTCGATGGACTCTAAGATGGACCCCATCATGAAGAGTGCCGCGCGGCAGAGGTACCGGCTCGATGGGCAGGCGTGCCCGCACGAGGACGTCGAGATGAACGGCGCGGTGGGAGCAAACACCTCGGCGAGCATCCCCGGGCCCCCAGACGACGTCAGCTATCCGCCGGGCGGACAAGACCACCTCGGACACCAGCGGGAGCACCAAGACGGCGACTCGCACACCACGCTGGCCGGGCGACTCACGTCCATCTTCATCCTCGAGTTTGGCGTCATCTTCCACAGCGTCTTCATAGGACTGACGCTCGGCACCACGGACGAACTCGAGGTGCTGCTCATCGTGCTCGTGTTCCACCAGATGTTCGAGGGCCTCGGCCTGGGCTCGCGACTGGCCGACGCGCCGTGGCCGCGCAGCAAGTGGTGGCTGCCCTACCTGCTCGCGCTCGGCTTCGCCGTTTCGACCCCCATCGGCGTCGCGGCCGGCATCGCGGCGCACCCCAGCAACGCCAACACGCAGAAGCTGATCAACGGCATCTTCGATGCCATCAGCGCGGGGATTCTCCTGTACACGGGGCTGGTGGAGCTGCTGGCGCACGAGTTCATGTTTAACGAGCATATGCGCAGGGCGTCGTTGAAGACGCAGCACATGGCGTTTGGCTGCGTGGCCTTTGGAGTGGCGGTTATGGCCCTGCTAGCCAAGTGGGCATGACGAGGGAAGAAGAACAGCAACTTGATAGAAAGCAATCCTATCTCACCATAACGTCGTGACACCCTTGTAGCCGTGCTCGCGTGATAGCGCATACCGAAGAGATAACCTTCAGTAGCCTAGTTTGTGTAGTCATTTGTTCATCCGATAGCACTGAAGTGATTGGAGCAGACGCGAAGGCACATAATTCCGAGTTCCTCGAGACCTACTTGATTATCCTCGTGCGTCCAGCACGGAGCAATCTTCAGCACTTGTATGTACAGAGGGAATGGGGAATGAGGTATAACCGCCCATTCCACCTTAGAAAATCCCGCTTATGTAATGGCATCAACACCGTGCGCACACGACGCACTGTACCGGCTGACTGTGAATCAATACGGTTAGACTCCAAGTCCCCCGCTAGGGTTTGTGGCCCTATTTCGAAAAGTTGACAAGCCCTCCAACCTCAACACCACGATTTCCACTCCTCACGCGCTCGCCAATCCATCACCAAACGCAACGTCCACCCCTCTCCGTCCAACCACCCCCTCAATACCGCAAAAATGACTGGCGGAGTTACCGTTCGCGATGTTGATGTAGGTCCTCCCTGAACCAAAAGCACGCACTGGCCGAAACAGCTGCAATTGCTGCGAAGCTATCCACGACAAAAAACAAAAAAACAAGAAATGGATCCCTCGACGATACAACCCCTCGCAAATCATCCAAAATACAAAGAAAGAAATATCCCCAACTGTCCGCCAGCGCTACAGAGTCGTCCTCTCGTCGAGGGCAGGCGTGTCAATACTGAAAGAATGATGCGAACCGTCTTGCCTGCGGCGGACTTCGGCTCTGCGGCGTTGCGGTATACGGGAGGGCTTTTTTAGAAAATTGGAATTGAGGAGCAGGCGCGAGGGAGTCGAAAGACTTCTGATGACGGAATCATGCTAATGGGTTGGTTTCTGCTAGGCGCACAAGTTCATCACTGCCTACGCTGCCTTCTTGAAGCGTCAGGGAAAGCTGCCCATCCCCGGTAAGTACCTTGATCCAACTCACCACACTCAACTAAGGAGTCGGCTTGGCTAACACGACACAGGTTGGGTTGACACCGTCAAGACCGGCCCCGCCAAGGAGCTCCCTCCCCAGGACGTCGACTGGTTCTACACGCGCGCCGCCTCGGTCGCGCGCCACGTCTACCTGCGCAAGACGGTCGGTGTCGGCCGCCTCCGCCGCGCGCACGGCACGGCCAAGAACCGCGGCAACCGGCCCTCGCGCCACGTCGACGCATCGGGCTCCGTCGACCGCAAGGTCTTCCAGGCCCTCGAGAAGATCGGCGTCCTCGAGCAGGACGAGGAGAAGGGCGGCCGCCGCATCACCCAGGCCGGCCAGCGTGACTTGGACCGTATCGCCCAGACCACCGCCGAGGCCGACGAGGAGGATGACGAGGATGACGAGTAAAGGGGGGGGGGGATGAATCGAAAAAAAAGTGCTGTGTCGTGGGGAGCACACTCACACACATGCAAACTTGGGATTTGGCGTACGGTCTTAGATTTTTGAGATGTATGAATGAGATTCCCTCGGACCGGCATGGGCTGCCTCAAAATGGATTCTTTAGCGTTCACGTCAATGCCTAGTGACCTACGTGAGCACCTTTTCCGTCGACGTGATTATCGCAGACTCTTGGTGCGTGAGGCAAATCTTTACTTGTCGCCTTCTTTCTCACCCTTGGTGTAAGCCGAGTCTAAGCACCAGCTCACCAGTTCACCCCTTCACCTTGAACCACCAGCCTCATCGCAGCGTTCCTCTACGCAGTTCACAACATCTTTGCACGTACCTACACATTAACCTCCCACCCTATGAACTGATTCCACTTCGACTCCTCAACACAGGCCGGCCGTCTCCCTACACCACGCGCATCACTGGTCCTTAGGTTATCCCTTTTCACCATCACCCCTTCCTTTGTCTGTTATCCTTCTGTCTATCCTTTCTGCCCATACTCACTCCCTTTTCTTTCATTTCATATTTTTTACCCTCTTATTCGAGTTACCGCCGAGATTGCCTGGCGCCGTTGGCAACGTGCGTGTCCGAGAATCTCCATGACTCCTGGCATGGTGCTCCGCCGTGACTCCAGGCCATCGGAGCACCCGCGTCCCCACGAGGAATAGGCCTCCAAGAAACGGTCGAGCTGTATGATTGTAAAAGTTTGACTCGATCTTGTTGTTTTGTTCTCTTTTTCTGTACTCGAGGGTCGGCTTCTTCTAACCGTTTGCCTACCTCCTTCTCACTAACACCTCTACAGCTCCTCGCATCAACCAACCTTCTCGCCATGTCCAAACCAGGACCAGACAACCTTGGCCCGACCGAGTTCGACAGTGCTTTTGTCGACCCCTCATCGTTCTTTTACTTTCACCACATCGTTAATACACAAGCTGCCACTTTGCGGGTCGAGGTGCTCGGCCCGGGGCTCTCCATGACCTTCACACACTCCCGCGCCCAGAAGCTCCATGGCCCCAGTCAAATCACCAAGGCGCTGGAAGCCAAGACAGTGGGCTTCCTCGCTCTCGTCGTCCCGGGGGACGCAAAACGTACCATCCTCGCCTGGGCGCAGAGCGGACACGGCTCCGGCTCCAACGGCGATGTGCTGGACGCCGGACGCGGCATCCTGTCCAACAAGGTCTGGACTCGCCGAGCGGTTGCCATGGCCAGGCTTCTCGGCGTGAAGGTGGGCCGGCCATTTGACAAGAAGGACAGGATAGGATACTACGCCTGCTCGCACGTCGAAGTCAAACTGGCCACCCACGCAGTCCTCTCGCTCCTCAAAGCAAGCGGTATAGCAAACGACATGAACAGCATCAAACGAGCACATCTCCAAAAACTGCGGCGCACTGTCTGGGAGAACGGTGCACGGCCAGAGTTCGAGGTTTTCTTTTCCAGGAGGCAGTGCAACGGGTGCGGCTTCTTCTGCCGGAAGCTGGGCGAAGCCGCCGGCGTGAGCATCAAGCTGATATGGCGGCACCGGCTGGCGCTCAAGCAGTACAAGGAGGTCAGTCTGAAGGACCCCTCGCGACTGTACCAGGCAGACCGCAGCAAGCAGCAGCTCCTGGAGGAGAAGATGCAGCCGCGCGACTTTGACGATTCTATGACAAACGACGAAGACGACGACGATGACGCCGAGACAGTCGCGGCAGAGGATGACGACGTCGTGGGCTTGGTGGCCATCGACCTCACCAACCTCCCCACGACGCCCGCGCCGCCCACCCGCTCCGGCTTGATAGACTTAACGGACGGACCCCCGACGCCGGCGCCCACGGCAGACGACTACGCCGACGAGCTCGCCCGCCGAGCTGGCCAGATGTCGCAGGCGCCCGAGGCCGCGCGGGCCTTCATCGTCGACCTGGCGTACAGGAAGCGCCGGCAGCGTGCCACGACCCGCCGCGTCGCCAAGCCTCTGCCGCCCACGCCTAAGACGCATGACCCGACGGGGACGACGGCAACGACAGCGACGGCACCAGGTGCCGCGGCCGTCACTCCCGGCTCTTTCTCCCCGCAGCGAGGGACGGTGGCGCCGCCCCGGGACCGGGTTGTGGGCTGGCAGGTGGTTGATGTGGGCGAGGGTGGGGGAGAGCTTTCGCCGAGCTGGGGGACGAGGAGAACGGCGAGGTATTCGGTGCAGATTCCGTTTGTGAGGAGGTCGGCTTCTTGATGGTCTGATTTGGCCATCGTTAGCTCAGGGACGGCGCGGGTTGGAGAGCATGTCATCAAACGCCAAGGTAGGATGGACGTGGACCTCGACAGACTTGCCAAACACATGTCGGAGAGACTTGTCATGTTCAGAAAGGGGGTTATCCAGTCATCATCACCAAAGGAAACCATTATTCACTGTGCGAGACCTTGCCCATGACCCATACTCCCATGTATATATGCAAACATCGCTATGACAAAACGGCTTCCAAGGAAACAACGATACTGCCTTTTCCGTGCCATCTCTCTCGTATCTACCCCGAGATGCGTCCAGGCTTGCTACTCCAGCAGTTTTGTCTCCATCCTGTGCGCCAGATATTCCTTGCCCACCAGGACACAGCGCGGAAGACGAACCTTTCTCTAACTATACACACCGTGCGCCAGCTGTGGCGACGTTCAAAGGTCCGGTCCGCCCAGCTCCTGGGCAATACGCAGGAATCCCGGTCCCATCTCCCTGATGACGGCGCTGACGTCGGGCGCCTGGGGCATCCCGTCGTTGAGCGCTCGGCGGTCCAGGTTGCCCGTGTCGACGATGCCGGCTTTGCCCATGACGACTTTGTGCTTGACGTCCCTGCCGTGCTGCACGGGTCCGTGGGGCACGTTGGGTGAGATCTTGGTCTCGTCGAGCAGGCTCTGCCAGCGGGCCAGGTAGATGCCCGGACCGGCCACGGCGTCGCTGGAGTCCGACAGCTTGGCATCGAGGAGCGTCTGGAAGCGGTGGTGGGAGATGCCACGGAGCGTACCGAGGTACCGCAAGTGCGCGTCGATGGATTCGAGCACTGGCTGCTGTGTCTGCGGCGGCAGCGAGGCGAACAGCTCGCCGATGCGCTGGTGCATACCCTTAGCCTCGCCGCCCCTCTGCCACGTCAACTTGGGGTTGTAGTCCTCGCGGAACCTGACGAAGACGTCCTTCACCCACCGGTCCATCTCGGCGCGAACCTCGGGACAGTTTGCCGCGACCCCGTGGAGCAACTTGAACAGGGCGTGCTTGTTCCTGTGCAGCATCACAACGTAGTCCTGGACGCTGGGCATGGTTGGCTCGCCCCCGTTGCTAGCCTTCTTGGGCTTGCTGGTGTTGATAACATCCCCCATGAACGTATGCCCGTCCTGGACGAGCTCACGCAGGTCCATGTTGGCGTGCATAGACCGGATGATGGGATCGTACGCGCCGATAGAGTCCCTGACAAGGTTTGTGAGAAGATCTGGGGTCTGCTTGCAGAAAGCGGAGGTGATGGCCTCGCGATCGCGGACCGACAGCAGAGCCGAGTAGTACTCGAGGCACTGGGCGTGCGTGGTTTCATCGAGGGTAGCCATGAGCGAGGGGTTGGAAACCTCGATGATGGTGGCAACGATGGACTGCGAGCGGTCCTGACTGGCCCGGCGAACGGCCTCGTGGTCGGCCCTGCTCACCTCGTTGATGTACCGGCGGATGGTCTGCAGCACGTCGTCCGAGGGGCGCTCCTTGGCCTTCTCGATGCGCTCGGCGCTCTTCTTGAACTCGGAGGCGTCCCAGGACATCATGAGAGAGATGATGCGCTGCAGGAGGTTCATGCCGTCATCGGCACTCTTGGTCAGGCCCACAAAGTTGGTCAGGCCGACGACACTGATCTTGGCGAGCAGCAGCCTCATTATGCCGTTAATCATGGTGGCCGCGTTGCCCACGCGCAGCGTCTGCCTGACCATCTTGTAGGGGACGAGGCCGTGGAGGTTCTCGAGCTGCCTGATGAGGTACTGCCCTTCGGGTGACTGGACAAAGATGTGGTGGCAGAACGTGGCCAGGCTGAAGGGCATGTCAGTAAATCAAAGATGCGTCGCTGCTAGACCAAGGAGGGCAGGGCGTTGTAGACGTACTGATAGATGACGTAGTCGGCGGCGGCGGCAATGGTAGGTGAGTAGGCCTCGAGGTCTGGGGTCTTGATCAGGTGGTCACGGATCTCTTCGGCAAGGTTGCCGTAGAGGCAGGCCTGGACGACGTCGTCCCAAGCCCTCTCGAGGTCCTCGGCCTTGGAGTGGTCGTACTGGCCGAGCTGGTTGCTGGCGTTGGTCTCGGTGCCCTTCCTGGGCACGCCGACCATGGCACCCCGACCCAACATCTCGATGAAGGAGCTTGAGCCCGTCGACAGCGTCTTGCGGGTTCCCAGGGCGCCCTTGTCGTAGCTCTCGGACAGCTCGGCCTCGCCCAGCCTCGCCAGCAAGCCCTGGAGGCCCACCGAGTAGAACTCGCGCGGCAGCGTCTTGATCGCGGGCAGCCGCAGCACGAAGCGCGTCACCATGGTTTGCAGGATGGGTGATTCAGAGGGGGGCTCGTCGCCGGCGTTTGTGGGCGACGAGCCCCTGGACGAGTCCCGCGAGTGGCCGCCCTTGGAGTGTGCGGATGCCGGCGAATCCGACCGCGACGCTGCGCCGCGGCCGCTGCTGAAGGGGAAGCCATACTTGGTGACGGTTTCCGGGTGCTTGAAGCTCTCGATCTCGGCGTACGTCTCGTGGTGCATCAAGATGTCCAGGAGCGCCCGCGTCTGCTCGGGGGAAAGAGTCGATGAAGCCATTCTGTCCCGCAAAAGTGCTTCATAGGCGGATTTGTTTTTCTCTCTAATCTTCTATTAACAAATGATGGAAATATTGATGATGGAATGCTGATGACGGTGGTGATGAATGTCGTCGGTGGCGAGCGGCTACGGATGCATATATGAGTATGTACATGGGGGTGCATGTGGTGAGGAAGGAAGGCCCAGCAGGCACATGTCGGCTGGGATTGCGCTGTCACGCCCACAGTCGTGTCGTGACGTCGTGCAAATCACGAGTCACGCCCATCCGCCGGTAACGTCGATTCCCGGACAACGAAGCTCATGGACGAAGCAATTTGCGAGGTTTCAATGAGGTTTCGTTTCCTCGTTTCGTCGAAACAGCCCGAGGGCCAGCCCACTAGCCTTTTTCTGCTTCTTCTTCCCTTTCCTCTTCCAGGCATGCACTTCGTTTAGCAGCTGACAGAAATGGAAACCTTGCGGGGCGTCCCAGCACCGTCACGACTCAGTCCAGCGTATTGGAAGACACTGCGAAGGCTACTTTATTGTTTCGGCGGATAAAACATAGTTTCACAAGTCAAGGGCGGCAGACTTATCGCCCTTGGAAGAGGCATTGCACCATGATTCCATCCGCACGATACAACGCACAAAGAAGACATCTGAACTGATCGAACCGAAACAAGCACCGTAATAATAATTATACTAATCCAAACAACCACTTCCCCTTCATTCAATCCTCATCAGGTTCCACCTCCCATTCCCGCATATTATCGCCAAGGTAATAAGTGCAAATCGTGAACAAGTTCAAACTGGAGCTATCTGAAAAGCAACCAACAATCACGCAAGCTTCTTCGGGTATAACATTCGTTCACCTTCCTCTGCATCCCTTCCATTTTCTCCGTTTTCTTCTACTCCTTCCTAGTAAGCATTCATGGTACCACCACGACCTCCGAACTCCTCAGTTTTACCAGACAGAGGCTGATTGGAGCTCATGCCCTGGTTAACGTCGAGGCTGGGCAACACCGAGGTACCAGTCTGGCCAAGGATGGGCTGCTGCTGGCCCGAGGTGTAACCATTGCCGGGTCCAGCAGTGGGGCCATTGGTAAAACCGTTAGAGTGTCCATTGGCATGGCCGTTGGTGTGACCGTTGGTGAAGCCATTGGTGCCAGCGGCGTGAGGATTGGCAGCGGCGTGAGGTTTCTTCTCGATCTTGGGAGCAGAAGGAATATCGGTGCTCTTCTTAGAGCTGCCGATTGAGAAGACTGGACTCTCCCACTTGTCACCCTTGCGTGCCAATTCCCTGTACTCAGTGGCCTTGGAGCTGATGCCGCCGGGCAGGTGGATGTTGGGGAAGATGCTGTGCTCCTTATCCATGGCGACGTTAACCTTCTTGTCCTGGGTCGCAGCCTGAGCCTTCTCCTTGCCCTGGAGCATACGCTTCTGCCAGGCTTGGTAGTATCGCTGGTAAATGCTGGGGGCATGCTCGGGATTGGCCTTGGCCTGGTCATTCACCCGATCAACCTCCTGCTTGATCTGGTACAGCATAGTATCAAACTTGTTGCACTGGTCCTTGATGGCCTTCTCAACAGCCTTCTGCAGAGGAGGGCGAAGCACCTTGAGCATGATGGGCTTGAAGAGGCCAAAGAGGAGCTTGTGGTTGGACTTGACAAGCTTGATCTTGAGTTGCTTGAAGTCAACGTCCACCTTCTCAACCTTGAAGAAATTCTGGCGATCCTTGGAGTCAGCGGTAGACAGCTTAATCTTGAAAGCAAAACCATCTCCGGGCAAAGCAATGTCGGCGACACCAGTGTCGGTGAGGGAAGGGAAACCCTGCTTGCGCTTGACGTGAAAGCTGACATCTCGAAGATCCATCTGAATTCCCGACATCTTGACTTCGACGGTGTTCTTGTTCTTGTTGGCAATCTTCTTACGTCCCCAGCGGAAGTAATTCTCGCTGGCAATTTCGGCAACGTTGGGCATGAAATTGTCGCTCTCGAGAACCAGGTTCTCGATGATGGCGTCAAATTGGGGATCAGAATACTCAATTCGGGGAATGGGGATGTACGCAACATTCTCCATGATGGCAGGCAGAATGACGTCAGTCAAATCTTTGATCAGATGCGGCTTGAACACAGGCTTGCCATTCTCGTCATGTCCAAGGTCATGGAACAGCTTCTGGCAGGCATGGCCAAATGCCTGGTTGTGAGGGTCCTTATCGAACTGGTCGGCGAGGAACTTGATCTCATCGACAACTCGGTCGGTATGAGCACGGTATTTCTCACGGAGCAGGAACCTGCCGTTCTCATAGAGACGATCCCATTCTTGACTGGACTGATCCTCAAGAATGTATCCCTGCTCCAGCAGGCAACGACGAATGTAGCTATCGGTCTGCTTGAACCAGTCCTTCAGCTCCTGGTCCCGATCGGCATCCTTGTAAATCTGTTCAATGGACTCCCAAAGATCGGCGGTCGAGGTGCCGTTAGCGAATCGCTCAACAAGGGTGCGCAGGTCGTGCTCGGCAGCGCGCAGGCCGGTGCGAGCCTCCTTGGCCGTACCAGCAGAACCCTCTCCGATCTGGCGGCCATGCCTGCCGTAGGTTTCGGCGAGCTTGAGAAGAGTCTCGATGGCTTGCGTATAGTCGGGATGTTGCTGGCATTCGAGAATCATCTTCTTGAGCCGGAAGATGACGTTCTCCTTGCGCTCGTGCGGCACCTTCTTGTTGAAGTACTCACGAGTGCGACGACGGTATTCTTCGTTGCGTTCCTTGACCGACTGCTTGACCTCGGGATCCATCTTGTCCTGAACCTTCTGGTTTAAAGTGTCTCTCACAGCACCCTGAGCAGCATTCTGATCGACGGCGTTGAGATCATTGGATCTAGGGTCGGAGGTGTTGACATTGCCGGCGTTCTTGCCAGCCTGAGCAACGTCGCGGGCATCCTGTCGGGGGTCACCACCGTAAATGTTCTTGGCCTGTTTCCTCAACTTCTCCTTGGAGAGGTCGGGCTTGTCGTGCCAAGTGTTGTCCTCGGCAGGCCTGTCAATCTGGGAGAGCGACTCATCGCTGGGGCGGACCTTGGTAGCCGTGTTGACGGCGGCATCGCCTGCAATATCCCGGAGGAGGGTGGTGGCGTCTTGGACTGTAGGATGGTTATTAGTAATGTTCTCGGTGAACTAGTAGCGGAAGATACTTACGAAGTTTGCGGAATTGGCCGTTAGTGATGAGCAGCATGCCCAGAGTCCTCAGTCCCTCTAGGGCCTCGTCGCCATCGCGCTTGGCAGTGTCCTTGTTGACCGGGGCATTGGGAGCATTGACGGCCTTGGGATCGAAGTGGGTGGTCTGCCAAATGAAGTCCTGGATCAAGTTTCCTTCGTTCTTGGAAAGAAGGAGATTCTTGGACTGCTTGACAACCTCTCTGAGGTCTTCCACGAGCACCTTACCCTCGGAGGAGAGATCGTTTGAGGGTCTGGACAAAGCGGCGGAATTAAGGAAGCTGTTGAGTGCGACATCTATCTGATCGTTCTAGAGGGTTGTTAGTCGATGTGCTGCTAAGAAGACGGTTGTAAGGGGAATGAGCATACTGAGGGAACCTTGCCATTCTGGAAGGCGGTGAGAATTCCGTAAAGCTGGAGCTTGCGGTTGACATCGGCCTCCTTCTTCTCCTTGTTCATGGGTTTGTTGACATTGACGGACATGTTGATGGCTTGTCACGTATGCTATGCTTGATTAAAGGTGGACGATCTGAAGTGATAACGATTGGTAGTGCGTAGGCGTGATTGGTACCAGTGCGGCTTCGTTAACGGTAATGATGTTAAGCAAGAGCGGCGCCAAAGAGAAGAGGGTATGGGTATCACGAGACGGTCAATAAGAGAGAAGTATTAGTTGGTACAGAGGGTATGGGTATGGGTATTGGGTATATAGAGGATTGGTAGTGTTGATGGCAGAGGAGGGCTAGACAGAGTTTATGAGGAATGGAAGGCACAATCGGGATCGTATTCCACGGTGGAAAAGCTTTATAAGGGCAATGCTGGCGAACGGACGGGGACCAAAAGCTGCCACACGTCGTCCTCATGGTGACGTTGAGAAAGAGCAATGGCAGTTGGTCTAGTACGTCATTGCCCAGAACGGACCTTGTGTGGGGCCAGCTTCATCTAAGTCGACCAGGCCACCTCCCCTACCTCGCCTGAAAGAACCGGGGAGCTGACGAAGCCGCGCGACGACGACCCCTTGCCCTGGATGGCAGCCAAGGAGAGACCTCCGATCAGCGATCTGGAGCGTCGGCCTTGGAAAAGGTCGACGCCGTTCTGGGCAGTCCTTGGAACACCTCCGTCTTAGCGGACTATACGCCATGGGCTTGACCAGCGGCTCGTGGGCTGGGCGTGTTGGCCGGCGGGTTGCTCCATGCATCATTGACCTGGCTAGCAAGCCACATGCTGTATCATGTCACGAGGGAAACAGGAAGAAGAATGTTGGATAAAGCTTACACGCGGAGTCTCCTAACGAAGCTTACCGTCCCCAGCCGCCAGCTACATACCTCACTCGATCCGTTGACCGTCACATGCAAAACCTCGTGGTACAAGGCCGTGTACATATTCGCACAAAGAAACGTGCAGTACGCGATGATCCTTGCGTTATGGGACGAACAGGGGAAGTCGTCTTGGGACGCCGTTATTCGACACGCGCTTGTGCATGACACGTCACGTATTCTGGCAGCTCACGCGCATCACTCTGGTTTTTTTTCTTCTCTCTGGCTTCATGTGTCTTGCAAGTCCAGAACCAGGGGGCCGGCTCCAGCGCCTAGACCTGCATCCGCAGCCGAAGGCTTCCCACACTCTTGGCGCAGCATGGGAGCNGAGGATCACGCCGGTGATCGCGTACTGAGGATAATTAATTACGGATCTGCTCGCCACTGTACGGCCCTCCCCTGCGCTGGTCCCAAGTGGTTGATGCGCTGCATCCCGGCGGCAAAGCCCCTGCGCGCGCAGAGCCTTGCTGCGGTGTTGTGGGTTTCCCTGACGAGAGGAACAGGGACGGGGCCAGCATTGCAAAGAAAATTTGCGGCTAGTGAAAAAAGGAGGCTTGCCAAATTGTGGCTTCCATCATTTCCAAACAGTCCAGTGGCTCGAAGGGCTTGGGAGACTATCGACAAGCGCGCCGTCATTGCACAATGATGCAACAGCGGCGGCCTCTAGCGCTGAATGTTTGCTGATCACCCCCCCCGTCACTGTGATGAAGAGTCCATGACGTCAAACGACTGGGCAAGGCCAATCCCAGTGCCAGTGCCTCAAAGATCACCTAGGGCTGATGCTGGTTCAACTAAGCATTTCTTGCAACTAGCCCGGAGTCAATCTCCCGGCGCGGCAGGGCATCAGCGAACTTTGCAACAGCATGATGCCTGATGCAATCCCACCGCGAACCGTGGCTTGCCACATCTGAGACAGTCCCGTTTAATCGACGAGTCCACACGTTTGCCATGTTTGCATCGTCCTTATCCGCATTCTCGGAGCAGTGCCTCCACCCTGGAAGGCCAACATATTCTCACCAAACGAATGGCAGGCCCTTTGGAAGCATTCTATGGGGTAGGGCTTAATGCGAGTGCTGAGATGAAATCATAGCCCACTCTTGTTGGTTTTTGGCTTCGTCTCGCCATTATACTTTGTCTGGCGGGACATGACCGCCCATGACATCGTCATACCTATTCGTCTACACCCCTCCCCCCCCCTTAACCCTGATAAATCATCCTCAGCAGGTCTGGGGTGAAATCTCCGATCAGCTCATCATTCCTGGACTCCACCCCTCCCGTCTCCGAAATCGTCACATCCCACGTGCCTCATGCCCAGGTTTTGGTAATATCAATTTTGAGGAGGATTTGCATGCACGTCGAACGGAACGCCAGCGATATCCAACTAAGCACTTCATTATGGTTGAAGCCATCCAGCTCTCGTTTTCGTTCCTCGACCCAAGGTTGACCGTATCAACCTTTGTCCCCAGCAGACATCAGTTTAGACATCAGCCAAGACTTCGTATTAGACGGAGACTAAAATAGCAACATGGCATGATGCGACTTGCAAACTCAACAACACGCCATGCTATCGGTCCGGAATCTCGCAAATCAACATCACTCGTAGGCGAAGCGAAATATAACTGTCAAAACGCGATATGGCGCTGCAGCAGAAACTCAATATGGAATTTAAAAGGAAATCGATACTGCTTTTACGCTGGACAAACGCACCGTTACACTACACACCACACAAGTCATGCCACCCTGGGTACATCACCACCCTCTCAACACTCCCGCCAGACATAAGTCAGAGACTCAGTCGTCACGACGCTGTTTCGAGTTCCATAGTAGCCAGTGTCTTGGAGCACAACCCTGAAATTCGGGTTCATGATGTCAGTCTCGCCGCATTTAGACCACACCCGCTCGTCAGCCGGCACCTCAATTTCGACAACCAGCGGCCCGTTGATCGTACCGCCGCTGTTGGTCCACGTGCCACTGGTGGTGCCCTACGCTCTCAATCAGTATCATGTTTCCGGGGAGGAAAACCATCGTGGTGCGGATGAGGCGCTCACCGTGTTGGCGGGTTGGGAGGTCCAGAAGTTGGTCAAGTAATAAGTCAGTCCCGCACCGCTGGGAAAGTAGCCGTGAGCTCGCACGGTTGCGTGCTTCAAGCTGAGCTGCAGCTTCGACTGGCCGCCCGCGTTCAGGTGCAACGCGCAGTTCTGGGTCGTGTCGGGTCCGGGTGCGCGGGACGAGAAGCCATGGATCTTGTAGCTCTTCCCGCCGTCGATGGACTCGACCGAGGTATCCTGGGGACAGCCGCTGCCCGAGTGAGTGACTGCCGTGAAGGCTGGCTCGATGGGCTCTACGACTGGCAGGGCCAAGGCTGAGCCCGCAAGAGTAAGGATAATAGCAGTGAGGCGCATGACGACTCGTGAAGATTTATAGCTGGCGTGAAACTGCCTTGAGCTGATGATGAAAATATGTGTAGATGATGAGGGCGTTTGTCTAGATGTTCAGAATTTCCTGCGCTGGATCAGACAGGCTTTTGTATCCATCATGATGGCGCCTCGTTTCGTCGCAAAGCCTTCCATCTGGGTCAATTCCGCCACGTCCAAGCCGTGACGAATTACGATGTTTGGTTCGAGAGCGCCGATTTGATTTATCCAAATTAACCTATACACGTAGACGTGTCCTTCCCCGTCGAGACCCTGAAAATTTTCCAACGAACCAAGGTTTGATTTTGGCGGGAAGCCATACGTACAGTGTCCTGTCAAACATTAATAAAAGCAGGGTCGCCGTCGCTCAGGGTCCAGACAGTGTTCCATGGCGCCGTTGAAGGCATTGGACGGTGCTCCTATCACACCGAACGTCGTATATGATGGGTGTTTCCTCTTGGCTGCTGTTCCTTCTGGTCCACGGAGACGGGTAATCCGCTGCACGCAGCTTGAGTTACCGGACGAGGCAGGCCCTTGGGCGGCACTCGAGGCTGAGGTGCCCTGCATCCGACGAAGATGCCCGGAATATTCTAGATCGTCACCAAGTTCAAAAGCTTGCGCGCTGGGATATAAGGCTGCGATTGACTCGGATAGCTGAGCGCCTCGTTTGCTTCGCTGGCGGCACCAGACGTGTATCGTTGGATCATGAATTAAAATATATAATACATATATACATATATATATTTCAGCAATTCATCGGAGCTCTTCACCGCAAAACCGCCTCCAGTGTAACGTATATCGATAATGGCATGCTATAGCATCGCCTCCAAGATAAGGCCAGACCTGGCAACGTGGCGTCGACTGCGCAGTCTCGAACTGTCTTTAATTCATATCGCCCAGCATGATGCAGCTCAGCTAAGCACAAATGGGTAAGGCATCTTGCTCGGCTCGCCGCGCTACCTTGGATACCATGTCACATTGCATTTCAATCTACGAGCGGGGTATTCAACCGCAAGACGCATGGGTCTGTGGTGGGACAGATATATGCTGCGGTCTATAGCTGGAAAGTCGGGTCGATGTCGGTTGGCGCGAGTGCACAGTGGCACACTAATTGTTGTTTGGCATGTCAAACGGATAGGCCAGGGAAGACGGCTGCGCCGGTCCAATTCACCATTGAGAGCCTGCATGGATTTTGACAATAATATTCGTGAAGTAATCGATTATGATTAACCCCTAAACGCCATCTATCGCATGTGGTTTCTGGTGGTTGCCGTCCCAATTCATCATGAGCTCTTCGTTATGAGGTCGTTGAAAACCTTGGCCTTGACATTCATGGCCAGCAGCGCAGACTTCTCCTTGGTAGCGATGAGGTTGGCCTCCTGGGCGAGCTTATCGACCACCTTGTCCGAACTCTTGCTGCTGGCGCCCAGCATGCCCTGCGCCGCGCGGCCGCGCGTGATGGACGTGGTCGCCTCCTTGATCTTCTGGCTGAGGTCGAGCATCTGCTTGTTGCCGTAGTCGCGGTTCGTGACGAGCGGGTTCTGGCTGAGCGTCTGCACCCAGTACTTGTGCCACAGGAGCTCGAGCAGGTGCGAGTCGAGGGTGCTCTTGAAGTGCGAGACCTCAAGGCTGTAGTAGCGGCTCGAGTGGGCGCCGAACTCGGCCGCCTTGGCGAGGGGGACGGCCTGGAAGCCGTCCGACGTCGTGGTGCCCGACTCCCCCTTGTAGCTGGCCGGGTAGGTGCGGAAGGCTCCAATCTCAACCTTGCCGGCACTGACTGTGCGATCGGGGTCGATTACGACGGCAAGGAACGGGTCCTGGTACTGCTGCTGCATGGCCTCGGTCTCCACGTCGATGCCGCTGAGCCAGCAGCCGTAGCCGGGATGGCTGTGGTACCAGCCGACGACGTTCTCCTGCCTGCCCTGCAAGCGGCACAGGTCCAGGTATTTGACCAGGTACTCGTTGGCCTCGCCCTGCGCATTGACGCGCGTCTCGGTGCCCTCGACGGGCAGGCGGAAGGCGTCGGTGACGACAAAGGTGTCGCCGTCGATGTAGCCCTGCATTAGCCCCATGACCTCGAGGGAGCCGCCGGAGCGGGCGTGCATGGTCATCTTGATGAGGGCGACGGCGCTGATGCGCACATGCTTAAAGTAGTTTGGGTTCTGCGTCCACGGGCGGGCCGCGGCCGTGGTCTTCTGGGCTTCGGCATCGTAGTTGTAGAGGGCGTCTCGCTTGGGGTCGATCAGCTGGACGTTGTTGTCGAGCTCTAGAGCGTACGCGTTAGCCATTGAACTCTCGCTAGGGCCGTGCGGCCAGCGGTACGAGGGGGGATTCTCACCCCAGGTTTTGCGAGCCGTGTCCATCTTGACCTCCTCATCAGCGGCACGGCTGGCTCACGTACGTTTGGGGTACGTTTGGGGTACGTATGTCGAATAGAGGTGGGAGGACCAAAGTAGGAAGAAGCGCTGCACCCCGCTTGCTCTTATCGATAGCACACGCCACCGTTCTTATCAGGAAGGGGCGTGGAAAACAGAAGTGGGTAGCTGCCAGAACACCAGGTCTTGCTAGGCATCTCCAAGGCAAAATGCTTATCGTTTGTAGGGTAAACCATTCACCCACTCTTTATCCAGATAAGTATCCAAAAGGCACAATGCAACTTAAAATATTACAACGTGGCACAACTTTATAACATAAGGAATTACGCTACGTCTATGCAAACCATGCTTATAGGTTATGATAGCAAGATATATTAAAGAAGTTTACTATTTTATTACTATTTTATTATAATCCTTTCTGTGAATCTATGATGTAGGCTTATTCTATATTTCCGATGCTATTCCACCTTTCTACTATCCATAAGAGGATAATGATCTCTAGCGGGTTAGCAACCTGCAAGTCGCGGCCCTACAGCCTGCGAACGACACACCTGAAGCCACATCCACCGTGGCCATGTTGTGTCGGCTGCGGTCGGACATGCGATGCCACAGAGACTCCCGCCAAGGTTCACAACTAGTAGTTACACGACATCGGCGCTGGGAATCCAGTTAAATGGCCGACATGAAGAAGCCCTATGACAACACTGTCGGGATCCAACCCGGCACCACTCCGACCAAGTTTACAAGACATGCACACGCACACGCACCCACATCGCCGTTCTGCTTGTCCGGCCATGGCTCTCCGTGCGGTGCAGAGCCATGATCTGCATCAGCATGGAAACTTCCAGCAGGGAAGTCCTCCTGGTGCAGCTGGTGGGTTGCGGGTGCCCTCAGCTGGGCCACAATAGTGCTCTTCTCCATTGCTGGAGCAAGCAGCCGTGATTCTCATGCTGGTCCTTTTCGATCGCAGCGTCAACATCGACATTGTTGGCGGAGAGAAACAGGCCACGGCCGTTGCTTGCCGGGGCCGATAATGGTAGCCCGGCATCGATCCCATCGATCATGACTGTAAAGACATCACCGTCCTAACCGAAGCTTGATGCCCCATGATTTCACGAGGTTTCGTCCATGACCCGATGAAGTAATTTGCAGGCCGTCTTCTTCAAACCACTGTGCGTCGCAGTAGTGGCTCTTGAAGCTGGGACCAGAGGGGCACACTACGTCGTCTTCAGAGTTCTGGCCTCGACCGAGGGCGCTGGGAGCCGTTGTTGACGAGCTCTGATGGACAATGCGCCGGCCCAGGAATACGAGCATCCTCTTGAACGTCGGCGGAGCGCAGCTGACGTCTGCGGAGTCTTGGTATAAGCAGACGCGGTACTTTGATTCGTAGTGGTCCATGAGAGTTCCGCCAATTTGGAGGAGCAGCAGTTGGTAGTGCGGCGATGACGACGTTGGCTTCTCGACAACACCATGTGCTCCTCGCTGGAAGAGCACAGGGCAGATGTCCTTTGGCTTTCTCATCCAGTCCCCGTTCGAGGGGTGCACCTTCGGAGTCGAGTTGTAATTTGCCCGAAGAAGCAGGCCTTGGCAATGCTTACCATGACGGGTTTCGGCCGGGCGTGGGCTCGAAGAAGGTGGTGCGCCGACTGAGCAGCAGTAGTCGCAGGACAGCCAGATGTGGTCGGCTGTGACAGTGTCTGCGCTCGTCTATTGCCGAGCAGAACGAACAAGGAACATTATTGTGCGCCGGGAAGTGTGTCGGCAACCTTGGGGTAGCCGACGGCACCGACTCAGGTGCAGTCCTCATCTGCTATTTGAAACAAGCGGTGGTGGTGCCTCACGCGCTCGAAGAGCTAAGGGGGTTGGTCGCCCAAAGGCGAATTGTCTGAAGAAGAAGAAGAAGAGAGAAAGGGCAGAAAGGGAGAAGGGAGATATAGGGGGGGTTAAGTAGTTGTGCTTGAAGGTGAGAGCGCGGTTAGAATATGTAGACGGAACCACTCAGCCAGATAGATGTGGCCGGGTGTCATCTCCCTTGCGATACCACCATGACTGCTGCCAGCACAGCTATCCCGGTGCTCTACGCAGAACAGATATCGCACGATAGTCTGTGTTCTTGTGTAGGGTTGCTCAAACCTTGTCTAGGCCAATTGATAGTACAGGTCATAGCAAACAGTCTACAAACGTCCAACGCCTGATGTCTGTCAGTCGTCTCCCATGATGCACCAATACGTAGTCGGTGCGTTTGATTTTGAGCGTCAATACTGCGGTGTCGCGGCTTGTCTCTGCCGTGCTCGGTGTGTAACGCACATGACGCGCAGCCCTTCCATACGTGTTGACACTGCGCAGAGTATTGCCTTTGCCTGGAACAGACGAGAGGGAGAGTATCAGGCGCAGGACATTGTACAATCGCATACATCATAGCTAGAAATGAAATGGGATGAGCTTGAGTTGTTTGCATTGTACGTCCTACTAGTACCTGTGACGTGCTGCAAAACACCTACTCCTCCAGCTCTGGATAGTATCGCCAAATACCCTGGGAATAGTCTACTCTCCTGTCACTTGCCATGTACGCCTTGATGTTCGGTCTTTCCTGGACCGCGTCAAAAAGCGCAAACACCCCGTCGTACTTGCCCGACTTTTGCAGCTTTTCTACCGTCTTGGGGAACGCATATTTGGTTCCATGAATACCCTGTCTCACGTGTCAGTTTGCGTGGCGGGACGCACAAAAGTGCAGCGAGACACAAGGGCGCCTACCTGAAACAGGACCAAGTCCGCGTAGGTCAAGCTCCCACCGTACAGCCACGGCCCGTCACCGCTCGTCTTGGCATCCAACAGACGCTGGGCGTAGCCGAGAAAGCGTGGCAGGCGCTCCTCGCGGTACGACTTGGAGCGCTTCTTGGCCTCGGGCTTCTGGTCGTCGTAGTACTGGCTGGTGGCGATGGGGTGGTGCGTCTCGTGCAGCTCGTTGACGAAGCCGTCGAGCAGCGTCAGCACGATGGCGTTGAGGTGGTAGACGGCGGGGCCCGCGGCCGGCGCGAGGCCCAGCTTGGGCGCGAGGTAGAGCAGGATATTGGGCAGCTGGTTGATGAGCAGGTCGCCGTGGCGGAGCAGGGGCGGCGCGAAGACGGGCGGGTTGGAGTCGTCGCCGAGGTGTTCGGCTGCCATGAGGCCCTGGATCGTCTCGACCGCCCGGCCGGTGTCCTTGGCCGTGTCGGCGTAGGGCACGCCGGCCTCCTCGAAGAGCAGGCGGACGGGCTCGCCGCGGCCGGGCGCGGAAGGCCAGTAGATGAGCTCGTACGAGGGCTCATCCGTCTTGGCCCGCTTAGCATCTGGTTGGGACATTTTGAAAGGGGCGTGACGCGTGTGCAAGAGATGAATCAGGTTCCGCCAGGTTTGCCTGACAGTGAGGTGTTGTGGTGGAAATAATGAGGGGAAGCTTACACGCACCTACGTCGATGAAGCATGGCGAGAGCGCACACCGTGTGAGTTCGCCAAGATTTGGACGGTGCACGGCCACCTATTTTGCTCGGATATGCACAGTGCCCGCTGCGCCCTGCATTAGGCGAGGACGGGGTGAGCTCAAGGGTGAGCACGGAAGGCCCCATTTGGCCCATCTGCATACCCGGAGCCCCAGCAATGACGACAACTTTGAAGGCGCTCTCATCCCAGTCGGCTGCTTTTAGTCAGCGAGCCTACGGGCACGTCTCAAGGGACGGAACATCCATGACGGCGGTGTAGCATTCATGGCCAGACCAAAGACCCCATTGGGTGCCCACTGTCGCACTACCTCCCTGCTGTATTGTATGAGCGCAATTATGACGGCAGCATGAATCCCAGCAGCCTCCCTAATGATCTAATGATCCGGACCACTCGCCGTTGGCCCTGCCAAGCCCGGATGCCCCGGACATGGGCCGGTCCTTGGCGCCGTCACCGGGGGGTTAGTTGTGGGCCACGCAACCGGCATCACGACGGCTTCACAGCAAGTAGCAAAGTATTCAATCGCTTTTTTTCTCAAACCAGACAGGAGAATAGGATCAGGTGGTCAGGCCTGCCGTCTAGTCTACGCCCACGCGCGAGCTGTCACCTCGCCCTCTCGTGACGGCGTCAACTCCAACCTCTCCGGCGGCGGCGTGGTCGCCGACCCGTACTGGTAATCATGCTTCAAAGCGTCATTCGAGACCGTCCGCTCGATATTTATCGTCCTCAAGATCCCCTGCGACGGAGGGCGAGCAACTGCCGCTGCATCCGACCTAGCATCATCTCGGCCCTGTTGACCTAGCGCACCGTCCTTCCCACAGAGTCTCTAGTATCGGCCGGAACAGGTGGCGGCTATGAACTTCAACACGGTGTGGAGGCCCGGTAGGCTGCATAGTACCAGGCCGGAGTATATCTCGAGGGCTGACCACTCCAAGGCCGGCACCATGTCTGCTGGAAGTCTCTGTTAGCAATGCTGGAAGCCGAACTCGTCATGCTTTTGGCACGTACCCGTGAGGTTCTTGGACCGCGTGGCAGTCTCAATTGATCGAAACCGAAGAATACTCATGGTTATCAACCTGCAAGCGTTTAGACCATCGTTTGGTTGTCCAGATTGCCGGCACTCACGAGATGCCTGCCTGGAACATGACAAATGCCCACAATTTGTCAACCGTCCGTAACTTCAAGCGCGGTATATACGCCAGAGGAGCAAAGAGGATCCCAAAGTCAACCACAAGTCCGATGATGGAACTGGAATACGCGATTGCTTTGCCGTCGAGGCATTGGCCGCCGTCTGCGTTGGTCCAGCGTTGCCACGTGTATGCTATTGGACGGCAGTGAAAGGCCGATAGACACAGAAAGCATAAAGCTTCCATCGTGACAAGGACCATGGTCCCTACAAAGACTGGCTTTGCGCGTGGCAGGTCAAAGATTCGCAGGAAGAAGAGGAGGATGGAAAGACGGATGAGAAGCCGTGCCATGATGTATGTGATGGAGAAAGCATACACTCCCTGCAACACGGTGATGTTAGAAGCTGTAAGGATGAGAAGCTGGGATTTGATATGCTCTTACGGCCATGATCTTTGCGACGTCATCTGGGGTCAAAGACCAAGTATCATGTCCGGCCCCGGTCGAGATCACTGTTGCAGATAGTCCGTCAGCATCCGCGGCTTCATAATATTTTTGAATCACAGGTAGGTCGTACTTGTTTGCAGGACGATGAAATTGGAAAGACAAGCAGACTGGGCATCGTCAGCAGGGCGGCGTCGAGAACATCGAGCAAACCTACCATTGCGCCCACGTTGGCAAGGTCATCCCACCACAGTGTCACATGCGTAAACGCTCCCGAGACGAACCGCGACGCCAATATAAGGAGACTAAAAACGAAAAGAGTGACGAGAGCGGCTTGTTGCGGGTCCCGGGCGTTGGAGCCGCGGCCGCAGAAGGCGAGTGCAGCATCTAGTGTTGCTTGGAACTAGATTCAGTATACGATCATCGGGGTACAGCAAGCACGCGGGACAGCAGCTCACCCTGGCGATCTGCATTATTGCAGTTGTCCTGCAAGCACTCGTGGACTTGGGATAGGAAGACGGTGTCGGTGCAGAAGCACGCGAGGTCTTCAAGAACGCAGCTCGAGTTTCCAGCAGCCTGCCGGAAGCAAAGATCCTAAGCCCGCACACACCTGTCAGCTGCTGTTATTGCAATGATCCTGCAGTACGTACACCGCACTGGGTCGAAAGAGTATCGTTGGTGTTCGAAAGTAAAGAATCCATCGTGGATGCTCAACGACAATGGTGATATGAGAGGCGGCGGATGAGAGATTTGGGTGGAAGGAATGGAAGAAGACACCACAGAACCTCTAGCGAATAGAGGAATCGGATACTACGACGCGGTCACAGGCTTGCTTATATTGAATCTCATACACCTCTTTCGCTGCGTGATACACCATGTACCCGGAGAAGCTATTCACTGCAAGCCACGGTGCTGTATTCGCCACGAACGCGAGTTACCTCGCCCTGGAACAGAATCATTGTACCGAGCAAGCACCCATTGAGTCATCATTCGTGGACAAGCAATGACAGGATTTCCAGAATCCCAGTCATCACGCGGTCGCCAGCGTTCCTGATACCTACAGAGAGATGTATGACTTCAAGCGAAAAACGTGGAAGACTGTGCTGTGTGCTCTAGTTGGCACCGCTTGCTTTGGGGATCAACTGAGCCGAGGTACTTGGATGCTGGAGCTCCTCTTTTCTGATGCGTTGCTGGCATCGAGGCCTGTTCACTTGAAGCGAAAGCCGACCTCGCGGTTCCGTGTTGCGCGGGTTCTATGTGGTGATGAAGTGATGCTTGGAGAAGTCTTTTGACTGATAATAACGCCAGGCTCATAATCTCATAACATGTATGATGTACACTGCGTGGTGTGTCATGATGTGTAAAGTGAATGAAAGACTGGTAGAACAAGGCTATCCACATCCCGAAGGTATCTCCACGTCTGCTGACCCTGATGTCGGCTGGTACCAGTATACCTCGGAAAAAGGATATTAGAAAGAAAACAAAGAGAGACAAACAAGACCAAAAGGCCGTGTGAAGCCGGCACTGGCACGCACTTGGGCCACGCAAAGCAGTAATATCATCAAGACCACCCACGCACGGAGGACAAACACAACACCGCCAGCATCGTCACAAGCCCGCAGCGTGCCGCACAGAAAAAAAAACAGCAGGCCTCTCGCGCCCATCAGCCGCCCTCCTCGGCGCCCCAGTACCACGTCCAGATGTCCATGCCCATGAAGCCATCCACGTACGAGCCCGCCCTCTCGCCGTCGTCCGCCGCGCCCGCGCACACCAGCAGCGGCATGAAGTGCTCGCCCCGACCCGGCGGGTGCATGGCGTNGCACGAGCGTCCGCATCGTGCCCAGGTTGTGCCACGAGGCGAAGCCCGACCCGACGACGGCGACGTTGTCGGCTCGAAGCCGAGCCAGCGCGGCGCCGACGCGCAGGTGGGCCACGGGGTCCTCGGACCGCAGCACCGACATCTGCACGATGGGCACGTCGGCCCGCGGGTGCACGAGCATCATGGGGATGAAGACGCCGTGGTCCCAGCCTCGCGTCTCGTCCAGCTCCGCCTCCAGCCCTTCCGCCTCGAGCGCGTCCCGCACCTGCCGCGCAACCTCCGGGTCGCCGGCCGCGGGGTACTTGAGCTTGTACGCCTCGTCGGGGAAGCCGTAGTAGTCGTAGAGAAGCGAGGGCTTGGCGATTGACGAGACGGTGGGCTTGTGGGTTTGCCAGTGGGCTGTCACGAGCACGATGGCCCGCGGCTGCGAAGGCGTTCCAAGCTTGAGGATCTGCGGCACCCTGTTCTTCAGAGACCGCACAATATCACGGTGAGTCTCATCGCCCAGGGCCGGCATGGGTCCTGCATCATTCTCAGCAACACGGCCCCGGGTAAGTGCCAGGGTTCAACATACCTCCGCCGTGAGAAAGTGCAATGACTGGCGCCAGGCTCATCCTGAAGCCTCTACTTGTACTGCGTGCGATGGTGCTCAGTGTTGGTATGGGTGACATTCGATCCCAGATGTTAACATCAGGGAGTCGTACATCGTTGTGCAGCTAATTGTGCCTTTTTAAAAGGTAGTAAGTAGAGATTGTTCTACCAAAAGATACGCTTGGCTTCAACTTGCTTTCACATGGTTTCCATTGCTTGGTCATAGCCGCGCGCCTTGACAAATGCGGTCAGTTGCGCATAACGTTATCACGATTCTAGAACAGCGACGGCCTCATTTCCAGGCCCCAGTCTATCCATCCCACTTTGCCCCGGTCCTTCCTATCCTCATCGTTCAGCGGGCAAGTCTCACGTGAGCCCCAGCAGCTTTTCATCATGTCGAGCATCAAAATGTCCAAGCCCCAACCAAACTGCATATCACCAAGTTTCTTAGGCCGACTACATCTCTTCCTATCCAAGCAGCATATGTAGCCACTACCTAAAAACCCTAACTGTGCCGCTGCCTGCCCCAATCCCCTTGATCCGCGATCCAATCTCCAGCGGACTGCCCTCGCTGACTATAAAGTGCTTCTTTGCCTCCGCATCCGGCAACTCCGCGCCCAGTATCTTGTATATGTTCACGCTCACCAAATCCAGCGCCTCCTTCTCGCTAATCTTGCCGTTGCCGTTCTTGAAAGCGATACCTGCCGCGAAACCTAGGTCGCGGATCTGCCAATCCTCTTCCAAGCCCACTGCTGTCGTCACGCCTGCGGCCACGAGCACGTCGACGTTGGTGCCGTTCGTCAGCGGCGCACCGGTGAGAACGCGGCGCTGGTCCCATGCACCGCCCGTCGACTGCAGGGGGGACAGGATTACTCCGACGTCCGCTTCTGCCAGCTCCTTCGCCACGAGGTGAGACTCGGCGCCGCCAATGATTGCCAGCCTAATCTTCGGCGCAGCACTCGATGTTGCCAGCAGAGATTCAACCTCCGACTTGATGCGCAGTGCTGTGGCAATGCCTTCCACCCCATTGATGGTTAGAGCCAGCACCAGCTCGCCGTTGAGGACTTTCTTCAGATAGGCGGCCTCGGAGAATGGATCAATGAATGGGGCAGCCGAGGTCGCTGCAACAATGAGCTTCTGTCGCAGTCCGCCAAAGGCAGCAGAATAGCTTGTCACCCTGCGGACGTGTAAGTCAAGCGTGTAGTGTACAGCAACGTCGGGGATGAAGATGGCACCCTCCTCCAGGCTGGTCTTGGCAGACGTAAGAAATCCGACACTTGTGCCGTGGTGAGTGTTGCCGCCGGCGAACTTGGGCGCAGAAATAGCCCTGGTGACTCCGTAGTTGGCTCCAGCGACGAGCTTCTGGCTGTCCAGCAGCAATCCATCAACGGCTCGCGAGAAGACAATGGGATTATTGCCGTTGTCGGTGGTAGGCTCGGCGTCAACCTCGTTCAGTCCAACTGTGCCACCCACTGCTGTGAATGCATGGGTGATGTGTCCGTTCTGGAGATGGACGGTTTCGGACGTGCCAGCTGCCGCCTGCACCTCAGATTCACAAGTGCCGATGCAAGCAACCTGTCCATCTGAGACAACGACGTTGAAAGGCCCTAGGCTCATGTCAGACGGCGAATCGTTTGACAAGAGGACCTTGGTAATGCCGGTGAAAATGACATTCTGGAGCTCGGTTGATTCCTGCGTGATGTTCGCCAGCGAACTATTCGGTACCATCGGGCCCTCGGCAGGCTTAACAAGCTCAACAGGGTCCTCAAACTGAGCAGTACCATCGATCCAGACCTGCACGGGCGTAGCACCCACGCTCAAAGGGTCGCTATCCCATACGACCACGTCGGCATCAAACCCAGGTTTGACCTTACCGAGGCGCTTCCCCATTCCCAGGAGCTCTGCAGGGGCTGTCGTGACCGCAGACAACGCAGCGTGATACCGAAGGCCATAGTGGTATGCCTTGGCTGCTTCGAAAAGCACGTGCTGGGCGTTGAGCACCGGGTTGTCACTGACGTACACGGGCGTCAGACCTGCCTCGTAAAGTATTTTGCCTGCAAACTCGGAGGCGACGTATGCTTCGGCCTTGTAGTACATGTTGTCGGCGAACAAGGCGGAAGCAGGTGGTCGGCCACCCCAGGTTCGGTTTAGGATCTGTGCATGATGTCAGTCACTCCAGCTAGATGAGGTGAAAACCAGGGCTTTGACTCACTTCGGGGACTAGGTAGGTCTGATGAGCGTGGTGGAAAGCCCGGACGGCGAATTCAAACTCGTTGGTATGGTCAACCATGGCTTCCAAATCGGGTATCGTATAGCAATGGACGTTGATGTGAACCTGGCCGCGAAGTGCGGCACCCAGTGTCTCCCAGAAGATCTCCTGGGGAAGATACTCCTGCATATTTTCCACACCGATGGTCTCGGCCTTCTCACACCAGTCATCCTGGCTCCTTATGGTAGCTCGCGCCTGTTCAAATGCGTGCCTGAACTCATAACTCTCACCCATGCGGCTGAAAGGTCTGTTTCCGACTCGGCCGTGGACGCGCTTGGCGTTCTCGCCGCATGCCATCTTCATGAAGCGCCAATTACGATCCGGATCGGCCAAAAGGTCCGTGGCGCTGATCTCTTGACGGCCATCGGGCTTCCCAACGGCATGCTTGATGAGGTACGCCTCGCCTCCGATGTTGTTGCCGGAGCCGGGCAGGACCAGAGACACAGTCACGCCACCAGATTTGATGGTCTGGATCTGGCGATCGAGGGGCTGGATGCCGTCGATTGATCGGGCCCAGGGAGTGATGTTGTCGGACATTTCGTTTGTGTCTTCGTTGCCTTGCAGCTCGGGTAAGGAGTCCACGCCTGCGTGGCTGTGCATATCGATAATGCCCGTGGTCAATTGCCGTCCTGCGGCATCAAAGACGATAGTGTCGTCAGGCAAAGAACTCCTGGAGATGGCTGCATCCACCTTCTTGATCAGGCCATGCTCGATGAACACGTCGGTGGGAATCCACTCCCATCCCTTGCCTGCACGAGCATCGGCTTCGCTGGTCCCCTCGACAGGCTCGCCAACCCACACGGTGGCGTTCTTGATGAGGGTGGGCTTGCCGCCTTCAATATACCTGGCATTCTTGTCGCGCCCGAGGCCGATTGGGTCCTGGGGCGGGGCACGAAGCTTCTGGCACGTTGCTAGATCCGCCCTCAGCTTCTCGACGGAGAGCTTCGGGGCCGCGTTTTGCTTGCGCAGGAGCTGCTTCCACTGCGCGACAACGAGAAGAAGTAGACAGGCAAGCGCAAAGAATCGGAGGACCCGAGACCTTCGAAGATTGCGTCTCGCACGGAGTCGGACAGGACCGTTGGGACGCGGTGCCGTGGCTACGTTGTAGGGCGGGAGGCCGGACTTGTCCATGGCCGCTGTCAGTTCCTCGACGCACGATACCTCCGGACAAATCCAAGTCCACAAACAAGGTTCCAGCCAAGCCAAGGAAGGTGTAATGGTAATGGTCGGAATAAGATGGCACTGTCGCACCTGACCGAGGTTGGAGTCGTAGATAGGCAGGCGCGGCTGACGTCGGGATTAGCTTGGAGATAAGAAGCTCTCGCGATAAGAGCTCCCCGGATGTCGTCAAGGCGACCCGATCCTTCGGCTTGATCTCCATACTTGGCTGTTTAATCAACAAACTAACAGTCCCCGTCTATCACGAGAAACACAATATGGCTAACACGAATTTCGTAGATACTCGGCAACGGCACAAGTGTCTTGCTAGGTTCAGCACGTCTCTCACGGCATCAGCATGTACATCATTGATAACGTGCAACTCTGCTATTGCGACGAGTGTTTGACACAGCCCGTATCGGACGGTAGTAATGGAGAGGCCGGCTTACACTTTTGACAGTCGCTTTAGTTGAAATAAGTACTGAACGGCTCGTTAAAGTGCTGGGATTCCTAAATGCAAGCATGCGCTCCGGGTACGTGTGTTCACAAGTACCTCAGGTCTCTAAATGCACATGCCATCGTTTTCCAGTCCCTCAGCTTCCGAAAGTTACTTGTGCTCACCTCACTTGAGGCCGAATCCTACCACCACGACGATTCATCCTCCATCTGTCTATGCTACAACGACTTCCCCTCACCCGGCTCCCCCACAGCCTCCGCGGTCAAGCCGTGGGATAGCAGCGTCTGGAACCTCTCACTCGTGAGATCCCCCGCGTTCTTCCACTCGAACCAGCGCTCGGGCATGTTTTCAGGCCACCCCAACCAGCGGTTGAAGGCCTGCAGCGTGGGAATATCCTTCTTGTTGTGGACCAGTCTGTTGGGCCAGCGTCGTCTGATGGTGTTCTTGGGCTTTGGTTTCAGCCCGAGGAACCCGGAGGTGAAGATATCGTGCTCCTTCTCGCTGGTCTCCTTTTCATCTTGGGTCAAAGGGAGGTCTGCTGCGAACTTGAAACGTTCAGAGAACTTCATGTAACTAGTTATAGAATTCAGCACTAGCTCTTTCGCGTTGAAGTTGTGGGGCTTACTGCTCGGAAAATCTGTCCCAGTTGCGCCATAGGAGTAGGCCCGTCTGGCGACGAACAATGTCACGCATCTCCGCCCGCTCGTCAGCTAGCAGCGGAGGCGCATACTCGTCCAGGACGGTGCCAGCTTTCTTGTAGAGTAACTGCTTCTCCTGCTTTAAGTCCTTCTGAACGGAATCAACAATTTCCGTGACACTCTGCCGCGTGCTGGTGAGGAGTGTCGCAAAGGGGTTCTCGTCTTCATGCCTCAGCAGTTTGCATGCGCTTAGCATGGTGATCAGGGGACCATGTTCCCAACTGCTTCCTACCTATATGTCCGTCGACTTAGCACCTCGTCAATAGGTATTTTGAAGCGCTTACCTCAACTCGATCGAACGTGATACCACCTTCATTATGAAACTCGGTCAGTTTATCGATGCTCTCGGGGTAGACATGGACAACCAAGTCCATTTCGCGGGCTCGTTTCTGGAATTTTACAAGCAGGTTGCGGAGCCAAAAGAACATCTTGCCGTAGACGTCGTTGGTAGCAGGGCTTTCATCGTTGTCCAGAAGCTCCATGGGCCACTCTGACAGTGGCTCCTCGCTCGCGCCAGCCGGGTAGTTATTGCGCTGGCTGAAGAATAGGCTACTTGGTGTCAGCAGACTGCCGTTCAAGGTGAGTTCGCATCGCTTACGGATTGAGCGTACGGTAATCTACTCTCGGATGGCAGTACGGCAGCAGCAGTCCATCGGAGCGCCATTTCTGCAGCCCGGCGGCGCGTGCCGGCGTCATCTTGGACACAGCCTTCTGCCACGGCTCCGCATGTTTCAGAATATCCAGCGCCCTAATCAGCGCAGCGCCCTCCTCGTCAAGGTCCGGGGACTGTACCAGGTGCGCCCTTATCTTGCACCAATCCGCGCAAGAGAGCGACGTGTTGACTGTCCAAGAGTTTTCACTCAAGGTCACTCTCTGAAGATCTGTCGCCCAGCTAGGCGAAGAAGCTGAGAAACTCTCCTGATACGACTTGGTGATCCTGTCTATGAGCTGGCCCGGGTGGTTGCAAAGGTACTGGTAGATGTCCATGGGTAGTTTGCTGCTGTACCAAACTTGGATCAAGACCTCCGCGATGAAGGACGGATCGGCGAAGGGGTCTCGAAGTATCAGCAAAGCCAAGAGAGTGCGTGCAAGATTGAAGGACGAGGACGAGTCGGTGATACAAACGCGCAGAGACAAAGGCGTGGCAGACGACAGGTTAGCCACGGTGTAGATGAAATGGCGGATGCCAGCCTCTGTTTGCAACGTTAGCGACATTTCAGGATGCTTCTGGGCGGAAGCGCACCTCCAGCAAAGAGCAGCTGAAGGCTGCCGTCAAACTCGACACCCTCGTTCTTCTCGATGTTCAAGACATCAATGGCTGGAGAGGGTGCCCAACAAGAGCCTGGGATGCGTGTGGCAGTAGAGGATACGTCGCGAGAGAGAAGCTGTTCAAGATTCTTCTTGACCCCCGGGCACTCGCGTTTGTGCTGCTCCCAGTGGCTGGCTTTGCATTCTGTGCCACAATACTTTGCCGGTCAGTCAGGCTTTTCGAGTAATCATCGGGGAAGAAGGGGGAACTCACAGTGACGAGATAGCAACCCGGGCATGCGATGAGGGCCGTGGAACAGCATAGCTGGCCATCGGGCAAGCCCACGCACATGGCCTCGAGGTTGAAGAAATCACTGTGCGACGATCCAGACATCGCGAGACCGAGAGAGCACCCAAGCGCTCTATCCTACAATGCTTGAGAGAGTCGGAGCGTAGAGGGGGCCAAGCTGGATCGACTCGACGGAAGCGCGGCAGGGTTATGCGCGAGAAGAAATGTTCGAGAAAGAAGGTACGAAGAGCAGTTGCCATCAGTGAACGCGTTTCCCCACTACCAATCTCAAGGCTCGTGTTTATGTGAGATAGGTAGAGTGGAAGCTTGCAAGCACTAAGGTATCAGCTGGCAGTCAGCTGTGCTTCCTGGCGAAGCAGGTGGCAGATTTCCCGGACCTTGACCACACCACTCCAATTCCAACAGGTCTACATGTTTGCAAACATTTGTCTTTCAGCAAACCTACCTCGTCATCCTGTTCCACCTGACACATCAGACGGTGCAAACGACCGGACTGAAGCCCAAACTCCACGCCAGCCCTCCCATGATGGCAATCAATAGCACCAGCGACACCACGACGCTCGCCGTGCCGTAAACATACGCATGCCGCCTCCTTAGCCCGCTGAGCTCGGCCACCCACGTCGAAACCGTCGTCAAGCAGCCGCAGAACCCGTCCTCGACGCCCTGTAGCACCTGGCACGCGACCGTGCCGCCGACGGGTGCGTGCGCAATGTCCCACGCAATGCCCAGCACGGCTGTACCCGCCACGTTGGCGGCAAACGTGCCCACGGGGAAGGAGGCGACCCTTCCGTTGAGATGCAGCGCGAGGTAGAAGCGGGCGAGGCAGCCGAGCGGCGCGAACACCAGGGAGAAGGTGGTGATTCCTCGCCAGGCGTCGTGCGGGGGGAAGATGGATAGCATCGCTGCGCCGAGCCAGCAGCCCCAGGCGAGAATGACGACGAGGGGGTCTAGGATTTTGCGGACAACGCGGTACGACAGCGATGGTGTGATGGGCTCCATGGCTGCGGCTAGATGACCACCCACGATGAGCGCGGCGAGGGATAGCGCAACGGTCGTGATGACGACGGCCAGCATGGCCATGAAAGAGTAGCCGCCATTCCGCCCGACGATCGGCCCATCTACTCCCGGAACGGTCATATCATTCGACAGCGCAAGGAAAGCATCGCGGACAAAGCTGGAGAAGCTTGTAAACGATCCGCAGAACCCCGTGGCCAGGCCAATGTACAACGGAACAGTCTTCTTCATCGCGAGATGTGCCTTTTTAGTCGCCGCAGAGTCGAACCCCACGGTTTGCCCAACCAACCCGCTCCCGTTTCCTGCTTCTGCGGGCTTCGCGTGCTGTCCGTCTTCGGGGCCGCCGAAGCCGTGGCGGAACAGCACTCGCTCTTCTGCGAGGAACCCCATGACGAGGCTGCCGCCGACATTGGCCCACAGCGTGCTGAAGATGACCGGGGCGCCGGGGTAGCTGGTGAGAGCGGCGAGGCCTAGGCGGGCGAGGGTGCCGAGCATGGAGAAGAAGACCAAGTACGAAATGGTGTAAAGCCAGGTTGCTGCTCTGGATGCCCGAGGGTCTCGAGTGGTGCCCGTTTCCACGGAGCGACGGCTGGCTGCTACACTTTCTGCGTTACCTGTTCGCTGCTGCTCCTGGAGCCGTGTGGCTTCAAAGTCGTTGCTGTGAGACCACGCTTGTCCTGAAGTGTCGGGGACAGGAGCAGGCACGGCCAGCTCGTCGAGGTTGGTCCATTGCTCCGGCACATTGTACTCAGTGTAGCTGTCTGGCTGCTCCCCGGGCGGTTGTGCTTCGATATCGGTTTGCTGCTTCGCCATGGCGCAGATGACGCGACTGCGCAGTGCCGCCCGGCGTTTCTTAGGCGTCCTTTCTGCGCGCCGGCCCCTCGCATGCGGTACGATGATTCTTCATAAGCTATCTTGTCACGGAGAATCATGTCCTAGCAGGCATTGAGACTCTATATTCACAGGAGTAGGTGATGACGATGCTGAGCAGGGCGTGGTGGAAGCCGAGGATCCACCGCGTTATGGCTAGACGCGTCGAAGACGGTTCCGCTCTTACAGCGACTTGCCTACCTACCTAGGTACCTTTTAGTCGACGGATTGGTGATCCATCCTGGGCCAGGCCCCTCCTCCCACGTGCCTCCAATCGGCCATTTCTCTGCCGCCCATGCCGGACCACGAACAACCACATTTTCCCGCAGCGGAGATTCAGCGTGTCAATGACAAACAAGATAATAACTGCCAGCATGAGGGCCATGGACGAAAACGAGGACCAGACCACGGATCCAAACCAGCAACCCCATGACCAGTATGAAACAGAGAAGTCGGATGGAATGGCAGCCAGCCGGCCCGTGTCTACCTCTCTACGGGCAGCTTACCAACTGCCAAGCCTCGTGGGTTGTACAGGGCATGTTGGACCCCGGGATCTGGGCGCCCCTCACCCCCATGCCCCCTGTATTTCCGCCTTATCATGCCTTATCAGCCCGGTCCCTCCATCGCTTTGCCTGCCCCGCCATCGCAAGCATGCAGCTCCCTCAGCTCCTGTCCCAGACGCAGCAAACAGCCGACCTCTCTTACTCATTCCAACTCCATCTCATCTTTTTCTTCTTGCATCTCACTCAAGCTCTTTATATATATTTCACCCAAGCCATACATGTATGCGTATATATATGTATGCTTACACATATAAACAACCCATCTCCACATAACATCATTGCTTACTTAGACATACCACGCGCATCGCCAGAGAATCATCCCCTAGAGTGCCCATCATGGCCGCCCTCCCCTCCAACGTTCACGTCTCCCGTCATCCCTGCCTCCAGGCCAAGATCAGCCAGCTCCGCTCCCACACCACCAACGCCCGAGACGTCAAGACGCTCATCCATGAAATCTCCCTGATAGTCGCCTGCGAGGCCCTCGCGACCGTCACATCCGCCGCCGAGGGGCCCAAGGTCCGTATCATCTCTCAACAAGTTCCCCATAATCAGAAGCCACCTGTGTTGACCTTTGTTCTGTAGGACCAAACGCCCATTGGCTTCGAATACACCACCACCACCATTGAGCCCGGCACCATGTGCATAGTCCCCATTCTGAGATCCGGTCTGGGCATGGTTGAAGGTACAGGAATCCCCGTCCGTCTCGCGCATCGATGCAAAGCGTTGCTCACGCCTCACCAGCCGTCCAGACGATGCTCCCCCTCCCCGTTCCCGTTCACCACCTTGGCATGTACCGCGAGCCCTCCCTCCTTACCCCCGTCGAGTACTACAACAACCTGCCGCACCGCGTCCCCAACGCCGCCGCCGACGCCGCCAGCCTCGCCATCGTCGTCGACCCCGTCGTCGCCACCGGTGGCACCTGCACCGCCGCCATCCAGACCCTCCGCGAGTGGGGTGTGAAGCGCATCCTCGTCCTGGCTGTCATCGGCGCCGAGGACGGCGTTGCCAGGACGGCGCAGGAGTGGCCCGAGGGCACCGACCTCTGGCTCGCCGCCGTCGACAAGGAGCTGACGCCCAAGGGCATGCTGAAGCCGGGCTTGGGCGATGTGGGGGATAGGCTCTTTTTGACGATCGGGAAATAAGGCGTCGGGGGCAGCAGCAGAGGGAAGCAGAGAGGGGTGCTAAACAAGATCGTCATTATTCATTCAGTTGTTCATAGATATATACCCCGTGTCTGAGCCTCGTCAGACAGCATATCGCTCCTCGTCCAGTAACGTCTTCTCCGTCCAACTATCCTCGATCCATTTCCCACTCACAACCCGAGGTATCTGACGTCCACCGCTGCTGGTTTCCCGCCGCAACTCCTCACCTGCCTCGCCGACCTCCATAGGATCGTCGCCCAGCACCACAATATGGGTAAGCGAGGGATCCCGAATGTTTTCTGTACACGCTCCCCCAGCATATTTCACATAATGCCCCAGCCGCGAAACTCGCAATGGTTTCGTACTCTCCGTGCAGTGAAAGTAAGCAACGCACCGCTGGAACATGAAGCCCCGAAGGCCGGACAAGCCCTTGCCATGACTCTCCAACTGTTCGAGAAACTCTGCTTTATCGAATTCTCTCCCATCCTCGATCTTGGGTATGCCCGCCATAATCTCTCGCAGTTCGTCAATGGACACGTCGCGTGCGTAACTATCGCCATACTGGTCCGCGTTCTGCGCCACTACTGCTTTCGTTTCGTCAGTGGCATGCAAGATATGGCGCTCCTCGTAGGGAAGCAAAAAGCCCCCCTCGTCTTGCCCAAGGCAGTCCTGGATCCATCGAGGACGGATTATGTCAACCTTGCCGTCTTTGAGAAGACTGGCCACCTTGACGACCTTCTTGTCCGCAAGGAGAATCATGCCACTCTCAGGAGCAGCTCGTTGCGAGATGGTGCCGCCGTTTTCCTTCAAAATCATCTCGAGCTGTGCCTTTGTCTTTTTGTATGGCTTGTTCGACTCAGACAGGACGCAAAAGTCGAGTCCTTTGAAGACTTTGGACTTTTCTCCTTCAAACTCCGCGGGCACCGCGCTCTCGCCGGCAATGATCAACTCCCTCTTGACGCGCTTTTGATTCCGATGCTTCCTGTTCTCCATGGTCATTGCTTTCTCCTGGGACTCTTCATCCACCCTCTTCTTGAGTTCCTTGAACTCTTCGATAGATAGTGCCGTTTCCCAGCTCTTGTCCAGACGGAGCGATCGAAATCGCGGGAAGCGCAGCGTGAAGCCCAACGCGAACGTGTCCGAGGGGCTCACGCTTGCGGCCTTGACCGACACCACGACTGAATCTTTCGGGCGTATCCATACGTCTGGCTTCTCGAGCTGCTTCTGCTCTCCGCCGCCCAGCTCGACAAACTCGGACGGCGGGTTCTTCGCATCCCAGTCTATCCACTTTCCATCTGTGTGGTGTCTGACTGCAGCATAATCCTCTCCTCGAAAGCCGCCTCCGACTTTGAAGAAGCTCAGGCATTTCTCTGGGTTAGCGCCGGCCCTGATGTGGTTCTGCGTAACTCGGAGGCCGCAGAGATAGCTGGACAAGTTGCCACCTCGCTTTCCAGACCCGTAGTATCCCCCAATGACCACACAGTCAAGCGACTCGCCAAACTCCGACATGTACTCGGGCTTCACCTTGAGCCAGTCGTCGTTGCGGCTGTTTAGGCGGTACATCGATCTGGGGTTTTTGAGAACGAGGCCCTCGGAGGCGTTTGCAACCACATCACGGAGAAGAGGTTCAATCTCATCTGCCGTCGTTGCGCTTGTGTAGGAGTGGATTTCAAGCCGCCTGTGCACAGGCCGTATAGCCTGCTCCAGCGCGCGGTGACGGTCGCGCAGCGTATACTGCGTAAGCTGCTTGTCGTTCAGGTACAGGATGTCGAACACGCGGAATAGCGGTCGCTGTCCGGCGGCGTTGGACTGTGACCTGTTCTTCTGCTCAGACAGGGCGGCCGTCTTCAACGTGCCAAAGGGAACGATCTTATCGACCCCCATGTCCCAAGTGATCATCTCGCCGTCCAGTATCAGGTTGCGAACGCCTGGGGCAAAGGCATTCTTGAGGTGGCGCGTTATGCTGGAGTTCTGGTCTAAGAGCCCGCTGCCGTAGAGGTATGTGTAGTCTTTGGCTTTTCTCGACCAGAAGCAGAACCGCCGTCCGCCTGGATGGCTGTCGTCCTCGGCCATGTGCATCTGCATGCGCTCGCCATCCAGCTTCTCCTCGATCCAGTACTCGGGGTCCTCGTGTGTGGGCCGCAGCAGTTCCAGCATCTTTTGGAACGACGCAGGCATCTGGAACTGTGCCAATTGGGGCTGGAAGCACTGCATCAGTGATATGCCCGCGTCCTCCTGCTCCAGCCTCACCGCGGGATCCCACAATTCCCAGCACACCCGCCGCAGACTGGACGAAACGCTGAAGAGAGCTTCGGCGTCCGGATGCCAGATGTCGAGAAAGGTCTTCTCCGTGGCACCAACCTTCATCTGCCGCAAAACGATCCTGATGAGCCACATAAGCTCTTCAGCATTCATGCGGCTGTAGAAGACTTGGAAGACTTGCAGATTCTCTGCTTCACTGCTGGAAGACGCCAGCTTGTCCAGCTGCTCGTTGACTTCGGCGACAGTCATGTCGCCCAACGCAGTCCTCATGGGGCGCTTCGAGATGACTTCAAAACACCGCCCGGCAAAATCGCCAGCAAGACGCGAGGCGGTGGTCTGGCCGGGAAGCTTCCAATGCAAGAGATTGTAGCCATCCTCGGAATTCCTGTCAATCTTCATAAGCTTGACCAGCAATTTGCCGATGGCATTCTCCTTCAAGCCGTAGACGCCGCGGTCGCGATCCTTGTCGGGGAGGATCAGCCGCAACGCCGGGTAAAAGTCGTTGCCGACCTCTTTGCGCCATCGCGTGATGAAACGTTCTATGATGTGTCTCCGCTGCTCCTGGGGTGAGAGCTTGGTCGCTCCATGGGGTCCCTTTTTGCGCGCTGGGCCACCGGCTGGCTGTTTCTTGTTCTCGTTGAGCGGGTTAAATACTTCGACGAAGAGATCCGAGAACAGCAGAGTCTTGGAGTGGTTTCTCGGCCGATTGGGGTATCTATCCTCCATTTCCTCCTTGCTCATGCCGTAGGACCCATACTGCAGGTCGTCCTCGCGCTCGGCGTCACTGTCTTGGTGGCCGTCGCTCATGGTGAGAAGCACGGTTCGATGATGTTGGATGGCAGCTTTGGCCCACCTGACCCTGATCTGATATCAAGACGGCACCGGGATCTGCCTCCAAGGCACGACGGTGAAGTCGCGCGGCCAACGTGAATCCGTCGACGGCAACAGGTCGAAGCTCAAGTGCTGCCTAGAGATGCCCTCCCGCGCCATTGCCCAGTTACGTAATCCACTGAACGACAATGTACAGGCATATTGCAACGAGAACGGACGTTGAATGTGCTCTGGTTCTGCTGATTTTAACAAAGCGCTGATTGTCTATGAAGGATTTTTCCGTTAATCCTGCTTTCCAGCAATGGCTTAATTACGATCACGGGCGTCGAAATTCTCGAGGTTCACCAAGAACCCGCTCGAGTCCAGTCTTTCGGGATCAAGCCTATGCCCACGCTGGCATGCCTCTATAACCAGCTCCAAAAGCACCTTGAAATCCTTCAACCCCAGCTCCTCTGCCAGAACCTTGTGCGTACCTTCCTTTTCGTCCCGGAAAATCAGAATCAAAACGTCCATCACCCTGGCTTGGCGTCTGAACTGCTCGGAGCCCAGCGCCGCCCTCTTCATGAACTGCACAGCGAGGCGGTTCCACAGGTCGAAGGTGTCAAGAAACGGGAACGGGTGCCAGTTCGCGTAGCGGAATTCTGCAGCCGGAGGACAAGGAGGGTCAGTAGTCTCTGGGAGTATTGAGAAACTCGTCTCTCTTTCATCCATCTGGCCACATAGGGCCCGGAGGCCCTCCATCGTCCTCTCTCGCCAGACGAGATACAGCAAGCCAATGATCGCTTCGAATTGTCTCAGTCGAATGGGGATGTACTGGTGCATGTCCTCCAAAATGGCATTGGAATATGGGCCTAGGTTCCACGCTGCTCGTCTGAGCTGCATCAGCTCGATGAGCAAGATGTCCCTCCGGTTTGAGAGAAATTTCGGGCATATGTCCTTGAGCAGGTCCTACTCAGTCATCAGGACCAGCGCGGTCAGCTTCTTGGCCATGACCATATCCATGGCCACTTCTCCGTCAGGGCGCACCAGCACATGGTGCCTGCAGGTTGAGTTGACGTGGATACGCAGTTCGCGGCGCAGCGCACTAACCACTTTCTTGTAGGTCGTATTGTCATCGTCAAGGTCGGCTTCGTGCAGGAACGGACTCCGAATGCAAATTCCACACCAGAGGTATTCGCGGGGCGCGCCAGAGAATGCAACGGCTGTCTCCGACCTGCCGACCGTCCAGTGACTGTATTTTGTGGGTTCCAGGTCCCTCCCAAAGTCATCTCGGTATTCTTGGCCGCCTACGTCGTCGAATTGGTACACCTTGAACCTGTAAGGCGCTTTGTGATCGTGAAATATGAGTCGGCACCTCTCCTGTATTGCCTCCCACGGGTTCGCAGCGTCGACAGGGCAGACCCAGAGATTTCGGTGCGGGTAATCTTCACTATCATCCGAGCTCACTTCGTTGGATGATGTGGGTGGCCGTTTCCGAGCAACCAGAAGATGAATCTCGAAGCTAAACAGGGCAACGACCGGCCTGGGAGACTCGTTCGGGGCGTTATCGGACATTCTGGGCTGCCGTGAACCTGATGCACGTATATTCCTCCTGGCATGAATGATTGAATTTAAAATAATGATAGACTGTGAACTCTGCTCGTCGGAGCTGGTGTTGTTATGATGATTGGTTAGGCGGGTGTAAAGGTAGAGAGATGGATGGAGTCTTTCGACCAGCCCCCAATGCGTGCTTCTCTACCAAGGCAGGGCATGCTTGCCTAGTGGTTCGACTGGATATGTCATTCATTCCCGCAGAAGCTCGTAAAGTCGATCGCCTCGGTACGGCAGGAGGCACCAGCCCCCTCGTAAAAACAATGCCCTTCAACAGAAGCAGAAACACAACGAGGTGTCAGCACAAATGGAAGCTTCATCAACCAGGAGAAAAAGGCTCTTGCATGACATGTACCGGGGGGGGGGGGTAATAATAATGATGAAATGCTGGAAATCCGCGGGCATTCAATATCGCAAAACATGAAGAAATCGTGCGTACACGTCAATGTGCGCCTACGCCAGTCCACTCCTATTTGGACATGTTCGCCCTTCGCTTGTCGCGCCGCCGCCGCACGTCGAGAATGTGTCTCCGCTGGAGCAAACGGACAATCCACGAGTAAATGACGTCTCTCATGAGGATAAGGATTGTGGCAACTGCGGTTGGTATAGCACAAGCCCAGCTAAAATAACCGTATCAGCAACAGTTACAGGGTGCACGGGCACAAGCATGAAACTCACAAGTACCAGATCCCGTTCTCAATCTCGGGAAAGCTTCCTTGGAAATTCTGCCCGAAGAATCCAGTGATGAAGGTCATTGGCAGGAAAACAATAGTCACAACCGTCAGCTGCTTCAACGATTCGTTCTGCATAGACGAGATGGTGTTGAAGATGAGGTCGATGAGGTTGTCGGAGGCCAGCCTCAGCTGCTGCAGGTTCTCCGTTATGATGATGCAGTGGTCGAGCACGTCGCCCAGGTACGTGTGCGTCATGGGCGTGACGATGACGCCGCTGCGCGGATCGCGGAGTTCCTTGATCGCTTGCTCTTGCGACAGTTCCGTTCTGTGGTCACGCAGGACGTTGACAACGTTGTCGATGGGGTTGAGGAAGCTCAGCATCTTGTTGATCTCGCTCATGCAAATGTACAGGTTCCGGCTCTGTTCGATGCTCGGCGCTGTCAGCACGTCGAGCTCGATGTTGCCAATGATGTCCGTGTAGACGGCGGTGAGTGGCATGGCCAGATCGATGATGGCATCTATGATTGCCTGCACGAGCAGCGAAGCGTCGTGCGTGTCTCGGAGAATCGTCCCCGGCGTGCTCAGCCGGGTCACGATGGGCCGTTCGACATCCCCTGCCGACACTTCGAAGAAGGATATGACAGTGTTATCAGAGGTCAGAAACAAAGACACCTGCTCGGCGGAGACTGCCATCTTCTGAGCCACCAGGGGGGAGTGGCTTTCCATGAAATCTGTGCGTGCTTCATTTCCCGAAGCATGATACCTCTGTAGTGTCCGCATCATGGCGGTCTCGTGAAGGCCCAGGTTACCCGATCTAGTTGATGTAACGCTGTGGCCCGGAGCGGATTGCTCCATATCCTGCTTTTCCTGATTCTTGCCGTTCCAAAAAGCCCAGAACGAGTCCCTGAGCCCTCCTGTGGTTCGATTTGAAGGCGTGCTCGAGGTGGACGTGTTGTCATCGTCGTCTACCAGGTGTACCAGCTTCTGCAGCGTAAGGATGATGAAGGCATGGTTCTGGTACCAGTCCGTCTTGGTCCTGTTTCTGATATTCATGATGTCCTCCAGCGCCAACTTGTGCAGGCCTTTCTTGTTGCCCAAGGCCTGGATCACGTCCCAGCTGAGCCCGTTGACGTTGATCCACCGGCATTTAGCCCAGCTCTCCTGTGGCCTGTCAAGGAAGTCGATGAAGTCGGCGTTGCCAAAGTGGCGTTTCACCATGTGATTGTCGGAAAAGTCAACCACGGTGATCTGGCAGGGGGCGCTCAGGGTGGGCATGGAGGCATGACCACCGTCGGGCAGGTTGGGGTCGTAGCCAGGCTCGGAGCCGGGCTGCCATCCCTGGCGCGCGCCGTAGGGTTCGAACTCGTCGTAGTCATCGATGGTCTTGAAGGTGCCGGCGCGGGTCTGCATTCGTCCAATGGTCGGGGAGGACGAGAAAGGGCGCACGCTTGGGTCCGGCTGGACTTGGTGGAACGGCTGCGAGTGGGCCGAGATGTTGTGGGTGTCGAGGTTGAGGCCGTGAGGAGCCTGGGCCCGAGGATTCGTTTCGGGTCCCGGCGAAGAGGTGCGTTCAGAGCTCTCGCTCCCGTGGCCGTCGGCGCGCGACATTGCGCCGGTGACGCAGGCTGGAGCCGAGGGTCTGGTTTGATGCAGCGTTGGTCTCGCAATAACGTGGATGCGGTCAGAGGACAGATGGGCGGCGAGTCAACAAGGAGGGAAAATGCGTGTCGGAGGGAGGGGAGAGGTTCAAGTAGTTGAGGCCTGGGCAACCGTGGGGTTTCAAAAGAATGGACGGAGCAGCCATCGAATCAATCGCCAGCAGCGGCACCCTTGACAGGGGCACGGTTGAAGCTTCACCAAGACGTCAAAATTCCGACATCAGGCATCTCAATTCAGCTTAACACGTCCACAATCTCCACAAAAGCAATGGACGAATTGTGGCTGGTTCTTGGAAAGCTTGACGAAGTGCAGTGACGAGCTCAACTGTAATCATTACAAAAAGTGTGGCTAGGCTGATTGACCTGCTTGATCGAGTGCCTTCTGTCAACCTCACGTCGTTGTACCCGCATGCACAAGCGGCGTCAAGATTTCCCCTTATTCATAAGATTGCCCCGTCATCAGTTCGTACATGAGCAAAAGAAAAGTAGTCATACAGCTTCGCATAATGGCATGGCTCCTTCATCGCCAACCGCCAACAGGACCCGACCCCGTCTCGTTCATTCATGCCTTACGTGAGTGAACCAGCCCTCCTACAGCACTTCCACAAGCTCGAAAACTTGGTCGGCATCGTTATTGCACGCCGCCGAGTCCACCCGATCATTGCCCGCTATGAGACAGGATTGCCCGTTGCCCGATGCCGGCGAAAGGACAATGTCGTTGGATTGGGCATCAAAAGGATACAGCTGCGCCCTGTCCGTCTCACCACCTATAGATCATCACAATCAGTGCTATTCAATGGTGAGCGTTTGCAGCACGACTTACCGCCGTCCGCTCGTCCTCCACAGGAAAACACTGTCACCGTGTCTCCCGCCTGCCTCCGCCCGTCGAAGCTGATGCAGCCGTCTGTCACGACGCTCATCAGCAAAGCTTGGCCCTGTTCGCCGTCGTTGTGGACGCCCTGCGTCACTACGTCGAACTTTTGCTCCGGCACGTCTGCACACTCCACCATCTGAATCGGGATCAGATTTTGGCGGAAGTCGCCTGCCGTCTCGTCGACAGAGAAGCACCGCCCGTCGGCGGCTCGGATGTTGACGCTCTCCAAGGCACGCGTGGCTGTGGCGTCGAACTGGTGCGCTTCCGCCACGGCGTCGGGGTTCAGGAAGCCACCCCGGGAAACAGGCACTTGTTCCCCGGCGTCAGCAGCAGGGGCGCTGGTAGGAGCTGCGGTGGTTGTCGCCGCGGGGTTCTCGACGACTTCGCTAACGGCAGTGGAGGTGACAGCTCCTGCCAGCGTGGTCTTGGTTGCCCCCGGACGTCGACGCCTGGTCTTCGTTCGCCGGGTGGTCACCGCAGGATTGCCGAGAGGACTGGTGGCCGTTGGAGCAGCCGGGGCCGCCGACGTAACAGCTTCGCCATCCTGGATAGGCGCCGGTGCAGCAGCTCCGTCTCCAATGGAAAAGGTCTGGTCGTTGGCCCCATTGGCACAATCTGCGACGTCAAGTGTGTCTCCGGTAGCAGTCAAGCACGAGTTGTCGCAATTCGAAGGCTTGAGGCTCAACGGCCCGGCACCTCCCGCGAAGGCATAGAGCTGCGAGTTGGTGACTCGCCCGCCTCCGTCGGCGCGGCCGCCGCAGGAAAAGAGGTTGACCTGGTTTCCATCCGCCCGTCTTGGGTCGAAGTTGAGGCAGGCCTGTGTGAGGGTGCTGACGACGAGCATCTGGCCAGCCTGGTCATTGTGCTCTCCCGCTGTGATGACGTCCCATCCTTGGCCGTCTGTGCTTCCACAGTCGGCTATCTGGACAGGCGTGAGATTTGCGCGGAAGTCGCCTGACAGAGGATCGACGAAGAGACATCTTCCGTCGGAGGTTTTAATCTGGACGTTGGAGAAGGCCCTGGTGGCCGTCGCGTCCCTCTGATGAGCCTCCGCGGTGGCCTCTTCGTTCAGCTCCGTCACTTGCCTGCGACTCACGGGGTTGGCCGTGGCAAGCGCAGCCGCGTAGAAGATGAGGAGTGAGCGTGAATGCATGATGTCAAAGAGACGGTAGAGAAAGGAATGTAAGCGGTTGATCCAGATCAAAGATGCTAGAAGAAGTATGTAGTCGAATTTCAAAGGAAGGTGAGTCTGCACAGCAGAGCCTGTTCAAAGGCGCGAATGGAAAGAGAATGAACGGAAAGGCAATGGGTAAAGATGAAGCCGTCCAGAGGCCATGCCGAGCCTGCCGCGCAGTACGCATGAGGATCGGGCGTTGGCTTTATACCATCTTGGCGACTGCGCGGGCGGACGCGCCGTGGCATCGAATATGTTTGAACAAAAGAGCCCTGCATGCGGCCATTTTGCTCCTGGCCATGTTTCACGAGGTCCTCGCGTTGGGCCTCTTTGTAGTGAGGTTCGGATTGCATGCACCGGGGCGCGTTTCGTTTCCCACGGGTCAGCCAGGCCATATCGCAAGACCACCCTCGTGGACGGGATGGAAGGATGGCAGGATGGGGAGGGGGGGGAAACCATCTCTCACAGGCACCGTTTCATCGTCGTGATCAGAGCAAGCATCTGTCATGGACCAGGACCAGAGTTGCGAGGATCGTGAGGGGCCCGTCCATTTAACGGGCCGCACTGTGCCTGCTTGTGATTGGTGGTTGGGCGGCTACTGGGCGGCTGGACCCCCGGGGAGTGGGCTTTCAGCGACTAATCACGGGCGGGAAGGGGGTCTTTTAGGGGGGCTCTTGGAAGTCGCGCCCAGTAAGGGTTGAAACACCACAAAAGTTTCAGCGACTCCCTCTCATCTAATCACAGGATCTAGCTGCTGACCAACAGCGGAAGCAGCTGCCTTGCTTGCTTTCAGCTGAACAATCCCCGACGGAACCCATTTGAGCAACGTTGCCGAGCGCGGCGCCAGGGGTAAAAAGGTGAAGGACGAGACGAAACAACAAGACACGGGGGCAGGCAGGTCGGCCAGGCGGCGGCCCTTGTGCGCATCATGCAAACAATCCTGCTCCCCTCGCTCTCAAGGGAAGCAAAGCAACTGTACCACAGTCGTGGAACCGAATGGCATGGGGTAGAGACTAGGATTTCTACACTCGTCGTCCTCCTGTCCATCATCAAGTGCGGCGTGTAGGTGCTGAGCCCGAGCCGCGCCCATCCACAACCTCTGCGGACCCTTCAATGCACTTGTTGGCTGCCGTTGCAGCCCCTTGCTGTTAGTCCATCGGCACAGCCGGCGTCGGCCAGTGTGCTGTCTACTCAGGGGACATGTCCATCGCCTGGCCTGGGCCGAGATCATAAAGCCAGGGCAGATGCATGTAAACAGCACCTGTGCATACACTGTACAGTCTGCTTGGGTCAGCCAACGAATCCGTCCATCGACTGGGTCATGATTATGTCAGCTAAGATACTTACGCCTCATTGTTCGTGCCACAAATCACTGACGGGCGATCGTAAGGGAATGCCTCGTTGAGCTGCTCGCGGATTTCCGCCCGGATCATGGGGCTCAAGGACAAGCCTCCCGTCAGGAACACATGCTGTCGTGTTGAGTCAGATGGCAGATAGGATCCTGTTCATGCTCCAGTGTGTGCACTTACCTGGGGAGTTTGGTTGCAGTTCCTCGCTTCCTCATACAAGCCGCGTATCAACGCGCCTATTCCATCGATCGTCGGCCGAAAAATGCGGTCAACAATCACGTCACTACTCGAACTGTGGTCAGCGGTGAAACCAAGATCTAGTTGAAAATAGAATAGTTGCTGGGGTTCAGGCTGGGAGATTGCGTTTACATTCTCCGGTCTCCGACCGTCGTTGGTCAAGCTGGAGGACACTTACCGGCGAATGACAATGCATTTCTGTTTATTGGCAAGTCTGAAGGATAAGTCTTCGTTGTAGCCGTTGTCGCCGCTGAAAGTGGGTTTGATGGTTGTCTCCCATCGCTCCAAGAAGTTATCCCTGTCGGCACGAATCTCGCATGCGAATTCGTCATCGATCCGCCCAAACACCCCGCGAGAGTATTTGACCATCTGCTCGTCGAACGCGGTGTCTAGGGTTGTGCCGCCGAAGAAACATGAATCAACACGGCCAACCTCACCGGGTGATGACTTGGAGCCCATCTCTTGAGGCTTGTGGAAGGTGTATGTGGCGGCGTCCTGTCACCAACGGTGAGTGATCAATGCTGTTACTGTCAAAGGGGCTATACACACAGCAGTCAATCCGCCGCAGTCGACCACAAGGATGGTACCTCCCTCCTTCTGTCGCGTCAGCAACGCCTTTCAGGTGCGGAGGTTGTTTGATTTGGCTCGTTGCACCTACATTGCGCACTGCATGTAGAGTCTCCTCCTGGTCCACCAAGACGGCATGCAACGCCGCTTCCTGCTCGGTGCAGTAAGAAATGGGACAGTAGGGGCATGTGTCGGCCTTGATGTTGGCCTGCTCAACGGCCTTTTCCAACTGGTTCAGCTCCTCCTCATTCCAATTGCCAGGATAGGTAATGACCGCATGGGGCTTCTGGCTGGTATTCCCGGCAGAAGAGCTGTTTTCCGAAGGCAGGCGTGTCAATGCCTCTTTCCAGAGGCCGGAGATGAAAATAGCCACTGCATTCTTAGGCCTAGTAGGCAGTCTGAATCCTTTAATGGCGTTGCTGACGTGTTCTCTTGCTCGAGTGTTCGTGATCGTCCTCAGCTCTCGATCCATTAGCAGCGTTTTGAGGTATTTGAGTCTGCGGTGATTGGCATCCCCCACACTACCGAGGGGAACGTGGCTCCCATTTGCCGGAGAAACAAATTCAAACGTTGCTCGACCGGCGCCATCACATGGCGTCGTAACAAGCAGTTCTGTTGGAAATTTCCAGACAATCCGGAGCTGGGGTCTGCCGTTCACGACGGTTCTTGGATCGTATACGGCTGCTGTAGAAGTCCTGGGCTCTTTGTTGGCGAGATCGCAAGCTCACGCGATTGTAGGAGAACATACGTGAATCCCATATCTAAGCATATGAGGGGAGCATTGCTCATGTGGTCCGAGTGCTTGCTCATTTGGATTGGGTGGTCGTCTCCTTGCTCCATGGAATTGGCAGCGAGTATCTCAAGTGGAAAGAATGGGACAAGGGTGATAGGAACGAAGAAATGGTCGGTGTACGTGATGGGTCGGAGGCGGAGGATGTCGCGCCACGAATGTCGTGTAAAGAAGATGGGTGAGAGATGCAAAGTGAATATTCCAGTGTCCCAGTGATGGAAATAGACTTCATCTCCAAACAAGATTGACAATGGCAGGTTTTGCTTGGAACCCATCCGGCCAGATCTTCCATCTTCCCCCACGCGGCTATAGAAAAGGTCTGCCGCCCACCAAGCCTAGCTTGCTTGCGGATGCCGGCTGGATGCATTTTGAATCAATCCTCCGCTCGGTTTGTGTCTGCGGGCCGCGGCTCGTTTCAGATATCCGTGAGCGTGGCCGCCGGTGAGAGAGAGAGGGGGGAAGGGGGTGACGATGGCAATGACGGTGACGGTGACGGTGACGGTGACGGTGACGGTGATGGTCGTGGTGAGTCGTGATTGCCTCTGGGTCAGCTACAGCGTCTTTTCTTATCAGACCGCTGCTCACTTTGGATACTTCCGGTGCAGATGGACAACTGAAAAGTCCGGAGATAGGCTCCCAAATTGCTTCTCCAGCAGCTAGGGCCACAAGAACAGAGGACGCCGTTGCTACAGCGTATCTCGAAACAAGCGGTTTGTTGGATGAGATGCATGTTGTACAGATGAGCAAACCAATGTTCCTTTGTCTTTATTTGTCTTTGTCTTTCTTTTGTCTTTGTCTTTCTTTTTGTCTTTGTCTTTCTTTTTGTCTTTGTCTTTCTTTTTGTCTTTGTCTTTCTTTTTGTCTTTGTCTGCTTCTTCTTCGTCGTCTTCTTCATCTGCGTCAGGTGACTTGCCGTGCCAATTCAAGTCTTCCCCCCAGGTTTCCTCACATACTCATGTTGGCGATCTTGTTTACCACGGCCTCTTATTTCCTCCCACTTCGCTATGCTTTGATCTTCATTGCTTCGTTGGACTTGAGCAATTGTTGCTGTATCCCACCGCACAAGATTGCCGCCTACCCTCCCCGGATATTGTGTATATCATTGCCCTACTTATATTGCCACTCAAGTGCTTCCATGGACGCAAACCCGGCACCTGCCGGTGCCTCTTCGCGTCGTCCTAGCAGGCCATGGCGGCATGTATCACCTGGCATTAGACGACCCCAGACTCGCTCAATCTCCAGGGCCATTGCCACGAAAGGGCAGGTCAGCAGTTCAAACCCCGTCAACGCGGTCAAACGAGCCGTGAGTACCAGCAAGGTTACTCGAAAAAGACCAAGAGGTCCTCGAAACAAGCCAACGCTGCCTCCTTTGCCAGTAGAGCCCGACGACCCCAATGCCCGCACTACAGGCGCGTCGAACGCTCTATCTGCAGCGGTAGAGCCCATCAACGTCGCTCAGAAAGTCGAGGGCAACAGCCGGCTCGCTGGCAATGGAGGGGAAAGTCCTCAACTCCAACCACGACAGCCATCCTTGCCAGCAGAACCCGAGACCCCGCAGGTTCGCGCTACAGGACAGTGCAACAATGGTCCGCCTATGATTGCAGTGGCCAACAGTCCAGCCGGGACGCAAGGACAAGGAGACACAGCAGAGTTTTATGCCAGGCTCAATAACACCGACCAGAACGCGGATGAAGCATACGATGACCGTGTTTCCCTCGACAAGTCAGAACGGGACCGTTGGTTCAGCAAGCCATTCAAGTATGATGCTTCTATATATCTCTCCCTGGCGCTTTGGGGGAACTTACAAGCGGCCGTCGCCCAATTTGTTGCGCAGGCATTTCCGCGCATGTGTAGATGGCACCTGATAGGCGAAACCACCCGAGCTCGATTGCTGGCGATAACCCCTCAGGCGCCCTATTTCGTTGAAGAGGGGGTTTTCGGAGGAGCTGAAGTTTTTTTCACGGCTTGGATCTGGCGAATCCTGTATGACGATCTCTTCTCCCCAGATTGCAGCAGCAAATGGGCTGGCGAGTCCTGGGTTGCCTTTGGCATCTTGCATAGGACTATTGGCAGTAAGAACAAGGCGTTTCCTTTCCAACGCTCCCAAGCTAACGAGTCATCTCCAACAGGAGACATCGTCAACAAGGACAATCCCGTCACTTTGGGTTTTCACCATGCCAGGCATCAACTAGCCCGGATCTTGTACATGCGTCAGGGACCGCACACTTACCGTGATCGCTTGGTAGATATGATGCTGGCTGAAATCCTTCCCGTGACTGAGCTGCTGTGCCATCCGGAAAATGTAGTTTACCAAGACGAAGACGGCAAACAGCTCAGTCTAGCAGAGGTAGCAACTCCTCGACCACCAAGACCGAGTCGAAGCGTCTCCGACAACAAGAAGGCCCTCGCTGCTGTGGTTGATTCGGCAATCGAGATCCATCTGAACATGATATCCTGCAAGAAGAACATCACCGTTGAGATACGAGATCCGGCGACTGGCAAGGGGTACGGCTTCCTCCCTGACAAGGACTTGATGGATTGTATTGGGCAAGGCCGCCACACCATCAAGCCTCTCAAGCCCGTAAACTATGTCAAGATACCTTTACTTCGAGTCTGGGGTGTAGAGGAACATCCCATGGAGCAGAAGCGGGGAAGCAGGGATCTCAGCATGCCGCTCATTCGCAGTTACCACATATGCGAGACTTTACAGAAGATGCAGGTGGTAGTTGACGATGCATGCCCCTTTCCCCGGGAGTCCAAGGTAGAATAGTAGGCTTGACGACATTGCCCAGAAAAGGCTGAACCGTGGTGAGATCCGAAGTCACCACAATTGACATGTGATTCTGGCGTGGAATCTCAGACACAATCCCCAAATGGAGCGTGCGTGTGAGACTGTCTCTCGACTGTGCGTCTTTGTAGAGACAAGGCCCCGTTTGAGCTGTGCAAAAGAAGGTCATGGGACCGATCAGAGAGCAAGTCGCTGCAGGCCTTTTGCCAAAGATGACATCAGACAGTCGGCATGTCGAGACTGTACCGAACAGTCGGGCGGGGATTAGGTCAGGTTGGGAGCAACACACAATATTCTCTATCTTGTTGTGTTGCAGTCCTCTCACGTGTCACGGAAGGCCGTCACGCGACATGGCCGCCTGCCAAGGTTCTCCGCCCCCCCCCCCTCATGGGCTAAAGATGCCACAGGCCAACCCGGATGTGAACACAGCGAAGATCATGCCGACAGTTGCAGGGTGGAGAGTCCTGGGCAGTGTTTGTCTGCTTCACGTTGAGGCGTAATCGTGTCGTCCGTGGGGAGGGTGAGTTAGCGGTTGCCTTGGAAGANCCCCTCCACTATTAAAGACCCTGGCTACCAAAGTACCCAGGGTAATCGGCATCATCGAACACAATCTCCTATCCTACGACCGCACCGTCTCTCAACTGTGCGCCTGGCTGCGCAACAACCGCTTTGCCAGCAACATGGTAAGCCTCACCTTGATACTCTTCCAGCGCCTGGCACTTTCTAACTCGTCCGTTTGTGCAGGCTTCCGAACAATCCCCCCTCCTCAACAGCCGTGACGACGCCGATGATCGGAAGCGACCCGTCCGCTCCCACGGCATCCGCGAGCTCGGCCTCTTCGTCTGGGCTCTCCTTGCAACCGCCGCCGTCATTGTCCTGGCCGTCTATCTGCAGCACCAAAACCAAGTCCGGCACGCCCACGACAAGCCCGCCACCAAGCGCAACCTCGTCTTCATGGTCTCCGACGGCATGGGCCCGGCTTCCCTGTCCCTCACGCGGAGCTACCGCCAGCACGTCGAGGGGCTTCCCGAGGGAGACACCCTCACGCTCGACAAGCACTTCTGGGGCAGCAGCCGCACGCGCTCGTCCAACAGCCTGGTCACCGACTCGGCCGCCGGGGCCACCGCCTTTGCCTGCGGGAAGAAGTCGTACAACGGCGCCATCTCCGTGCTGCCCAACTACGAGCCCTGCGGCACGGTGCTCGAGGCGGCCAAGAAGGCCGGCTACATGACCGGTCTGGTGGCGACGACTCTGGTGACGGATGCTACGCCCGCGACCTTTGCCTCGCACGTGCTGCTGCGTCAGATGGAGGACGACATCGCACTGCAGGAAATCGGCGAGGGTGTCCTGGGCCGCTCCGTCGACCTCATACTCGGCGGCGGCAGATGCTCGTTCCTACCCAACACCACAGAGGGTAGTTGCCGCCTGGACGGCGTCGACGTGACGAAGCTGGCGCAGGAGAAGCACGGCTGGAGCTACACCGACACCCGTGCAGGCTTCGACGCGCTTGACGGCGGCGACAAGGCGGATCTGCCGGTGCTGGGCCTGTACGCCCCCGCCGACATCCCGTTCGAGCTGGACAGAAGGAACGCCAACGATGTGTACCCCAGTCTCAGTGAGATGGCCCAGACGGCACTGCGCGCCCTTGAGAAGGCGACCGCCAAGAGCGACAAGGGCTTCTTCATCATGATCGAGGGCAGCCGCATCGACCACGCCGGCCACTTCAACGATCCTGCTGCGCAAGTCCACGAGGTCCTCGAGTACGACAAGACCTTTCAAGCTGTTCTCGACTTCATCGAGCAGTCCGACACCGAGACTGTCCTCGTGGCCACCAGCGACCATGAAACAGGCGGTCTCGCCACCGCTCTGCAGGAGCCCGGCCACCTCCCCGTCTACGCCTGGTATCCCAAGGTCCTCGCCAACTCCACCGCTTCGGCCGCCCACCTCGCCTCCAAGCTGCACCGCCACGTCGAATCTCTCCCCTCGCCGCTGACCGCTTCCGCCAAGGAGCAACTCAGAACATGGATCAACGAGGAGCTCGTCATCTCCGGCCTCGGCATCCCCAACGCCTCTAACGCAGAGCTCGACCTTCTCGTCGAGAACTCTGTTGATGCTACATACTTCCTTTCCGCCATGATCTCGCTGCGCGCACACATCGGCTGGACCACCCACGGCCACACGGCCGTCGACGTCAACGTGTACAGTTCGGGGGGACCTGGCACGGAGAGGATACGCGGAAACATTGAAAACACTGATATTGGCAAATTTCTCCGCGAATACCTCGATGTCGACGTCGATGAAATCACCAAGAAGCTCAGGGACGGCTTAGACCTAGGCAGCATCGACGATGCTACTGCGTTAGAATTGGAACAACAGCCCAGGATGCCCGTGAAGGCGTTCTAGTTGTGGGCTGTGATTTTGTTCCTAATGTACAATATGAGCCATTTAGACTGTCATTTTGAGCGAGAACCAGACACATGTATACACAGTAGACGGAAGCATAGCGGGAGGATTTCCTTTCTAGATCCGATACCATTAGCCGAGTCATCGCTCGTCGAAAAGCTTTTCGCTTCCCGTTGTGTGTGTGACCAGACCAAGATCGATTCATCGTAGTCAGCGCGTGGATATAGGCAGTCAGTCTAAAGGGGCTTCGGAGGGCCATCCAGTCTTTGACTCGTCCTCCTTTGTAGGTTGTGATTGCTCTACTACCGTCTATGAGCTAGCTCTCAAAGCTAGCATTGGTTTAGTCGCAAGCTATACCGATCAACTGCAATATGTATCGCAAAAGCTAAGATATCTTTGGGTTCCTCCTTGACCTGTTCCTACAAAATCCCGGTATCGAGTGAAATAGCAACCAAGCCCAAAACGAAAAGAAGAAGAAGAAGAAGAAATCATTGCTCGCACTATACGCTAGGCAGCATAATTAAATTGACCCTCCTGCTTCGATGTGTAACGCACGTGCAAGCGATCCAAGAAATGCGAATGCCGAATCCCGTTCGGTCTAGCCTTGGCAAAAGCCTCGATAGCCTCCTTGACGCCAAACCCGCACCGCTCTATCAAATAGCACACGATGAAATACCCGGTGCGATTAAACCCGTAGTGGCAGTGGACGCCGATGACGCACTGGCCCGACCACCTCTCCGTCTCGGCGCGCTGCTTCTGCGCGCTCCGCAGCGAGTCGACGAGCTTGATGAATGCCTCAACCTCGCTAGCCAAAGGGGGTACCTTGGAGACGGTTGGGAATTTGTGGTAGTGAATGCCGCTGCGTTCAAGACCGCGAGGGTCGTACACGGGCTGGTCCTTGGAAATATCGATGACATCCTTGACAGAGTGACTCCAGTTGGAGCAAAAGACCTTGGGAGTGTGTACATCATCGGCCTCGCGCAAGGTCTTCATGGCCCGGAACACGGGGGAGCCTATGGGCCCGATGAGATCGGAAACAGGGGTGACTGATTTCCACTTGGCCAGGTTCTTGACATCCCACTTGCCCTCGCGAGAAAGATACTGCAGCTGCCAGGCGAGGGAGAGTCTTCCCGTCACACGATGCGCCAGGAAGTCCGAGATGAGCCCGGCCAGGGCACGGGCACACCCTGGCATGTAAAGAAGGGCATGATTCGCCGGTGCTGGCAGGATGAGCGACTGCACCACTCTCTTTGGGTGTCGCGGCTGGGACGGGACACCAGCTGGGCTCTCCAGCGGGGTCGAGGGATCGTAGTGGGCGTCTTCGTGCTGGGATTCCCGCTGGTTGTCCTTGGACCTTTGGAAATCTTCCTCGGTAATCTCATCAACGGCCTGGGGAACATGGTCCTGCACACTTGTTGGCGCGTTCACCGGTTCAGACACGTCGATGGTCAGTTGACCATGCTCTCCCGCAGGCTCTTGGGTGACCTCTGCTCCGCTAGCCGCGGCAAGTGCCCGGGTCAACTTGTCGGCTTGGGCAGGAGAGGTAACATGATCTTTCTCGCCAGCGATGAGGAAAATGGGTACGTCCAAGCCCTGCCACATCTCGAGCCCCGGAATCCCGCCGGTCGGCTTGTGGTCTTTGTAGACCGGCAGGGCGCCCCAGGCCATACGCCTCCACACTGGTGTTCGGCTCTGCTTGTTGAAGCGATGTTGCATTCGTCTCAGCTCCGAGTCCGCATCATGGCCCACGAACCGGTCAACACTGGGACTGTTTGGCCCTCCCCTGCCGTCCCAGGTGCGCCACAAGTCGAACAGCCAGCCCGGAATCCATAGCAAGGTCCGCGCCCACCACGTAGTTCTCTCGTCCAACGGTGTGGCTACGGGGCAAATGGCTATGAGACCGACGACATACTCGGCGAGGGATGTTGTGTGAGGGGCTTTAGGGTTAGCCAGCCAAGCTGAAATAGCAGTGCCCATGCTGTGCCCTATCAAAACTACCGTCTGGCCAGCATCTTTGTCGCGATAGTCCTCTATGATGGTCTCATAGAGTTCTACCAAGGCTTCAGTAGTGTATGCCTCCCAGGAAGTGACCGCAAACTCGGATCGGCCACCGCCAGGGTGATCAATAGCCAAGCATGGTGCTAGGTCCACCAGGCTGCTGAGAAGCTGGTGGAACTGGGCGACCGAGCCACCTAAGCCGGGGATGCAGACCAGCAGCGGTAGCGGCCCGGGAGTATTGGGCAGCTCGTTTGCTTTGGAGTGCTGGCGGAAAAAGGTGCGGATGCCAGGATAAGTGAAGCGACTGGTCTGATATGACCTGAAGTGAGAATGGTCTCGTAGGAGAGGAGCGTCAGTGCCATGAGGGTCAGTGGAGTCCATTGGGGCGTCGCCAGTAGCCGCCATGCGTACAAGCCCGTGTGTTCCGAGAGGATGAGGATGGTATTGTTGAAGCTACTATGAGTGAGAGCGACTGCGGCGCCCCAGAAGGGCCCAAGGAATGGGTTGGAAGAGATGCGGCGGAATACAAACGCGCCCCCGCCGGAGGCTGCTGGTCGCTGCGATGATATGGTCGGAGGCCTCGAGTCTATCAGACCTTCCAGGCTTCATCACACAGTCACCTCAGTTAACCTGGATCGAGGGCAATGCGTGGGAGACGGTGCATTGATTTGGGCATTTGGTCTGATTGGGCTCAACAAGGCCTGACCAACCATTCGTCATAGCTCATCCACCTGCGCATGTGGACCGACTGCATTGGAGGGTTCCTGATTTATGACGTGCAGCTCCCAAGACAACCTACCCTGTACACCTTCGTAATCCCGAAGTGCAAGCTGTGTATGGTTTCCTTCAACATGTCAAGTTCGCTATAGTTCCTGCTATCATCCTAAATTTTCATCTAATTCGTGCATACCCGTTGTTTCCATGTATTGGATATGGAAAAGTTCTCATGTGTCCCTTGCTTGCGCCGGTGGTTGACTTTCGTGGGTTCGAATAAAAGAATGCACAATACAAAGCAGCTCGGTGACCGAACGATGTTGTCATCTCACAGAACCACACCATCCTCATGAACATGATTTATCTTCCCAAGTTTGAATTTCCCTAGGCAAATCTCTACATGGCCTTAGATCGTAAAGAAGTGGCCCTCTTCACCCAGGACAGACCGCCGACCTCTCTCACTGTGTCCTGGACATCATTGGCAAGCCAATGACAGCGAATCCTAAAGAACACATCAGTAGAAAATGTTCACAGGATTGCATCTCTCAAAAGCTGTTGAATTTTCGGTGTCATTAAGTTGGTGATGATACATTTTGTATACTGCCTGTGATAATACACCTACCCTGCGTTCGTCACTTTGCTCCAACGCCCTCCTCCCATCCAATGGGTATCAACGCCGCCGCAACCTCCGAGACGCCCCTCTCTGTTGCCAGAAGGTTAAATTGTGCAGCTGCATTACGCGTATCAAGCACCTCGACTCGTAGACCCAGCTTGGCAATATGTTGCCTCGTCTGTGGGCTCAAGGGCATGTTCGACTTGCCAACACCAATAATCAACAAGTCTGCTAAGATATTAGCAAATTCAGTTATACTAGAGTTGTCACCTGTCGAGCTACGCACCTGGTCGTGGCCATAGTACTTCGAATAGACCAAACGCCTCGGCCGGTAGGTCAAACTGCCCTTTCTTGTTTGCCAGCTCTTTGCTGCCTTTAGCCTCCCATGGCCGCCACTTGAAAGCCTCACCGCTCACGAGTAATGCGCCGTCGCCATCAGATATCGTGATGCCGCTGTTCAACCCAAATCCATCAGACATGCAGACGTCGACTGACGTTGATGGCGCTGGCGTGTTCCCCAAGACATCGAGCTGGCTGAAGTCGGTTGTCGGCATGTCATTGGCCGAGTCCTTGCGAGCGAATGCGCAAGGCGTCGAATGGAAGGACCTTCTCCAAGCAGGGCAGATATTGTTGGGTCGAAGCGGTATTACGGCTCGTTTCGCATGGAGGGCGGCTGCTGATCGGTTGGACAGTACGAGGTTCCCGTTGACCCCGAGTCGCGCGGCACTCCGTGCACTGCAATGTCGGGTAAAACTTTGCATCATGTTTCCGAAAGCAGGCCTCGAGCTCGCGGGAGAAATGGACGGGCTGCACTGCAAGGGTGTTGGTTGTTTTGTGGAAGTTCACTTCGTAGCGGAGCTGCCACATCGGTTTACACTAATTTCTGGGGTCCAGCACGTCATGGTGACTTTAATCCACGATCAGATGAACCACGAGTGCATCAACGACCTGCCTTAATCACCCGAGGTATGAATAGTTACAGAGGCTGAGCTATACATCTATGCTAGCAATCACTCCATTTCAAGGGTCACAATTCTGGCAGCCTGTTCAGAGCCATGCTGACTCGACAATACTTGGCGCTGTTGCATGCCCGCTTGATGTCCGTATCATTTGAACCACCATGGCAGGTGTCAGTCCTAAAGACAGAAGCCGGCCAGGCCTATCCGGCCAAGCCTAGATGTATCATGCAAATTCCTTTTGCCCTATGAACACCAATGCAATGAACCCAGTTGCCCTCCCCTCCGGAGATTCCTTGCCCCCCCCTTTACGCAGAAAGCCAAAATAACCATCAGTCACGCGTGATTTATTTCTTCTTCTGGCTCTGCTCCTGCTCCTTCAGAACCTTCTTGACAATCTTCTGCTCCTCGATCAGGAATGCTCGCACGATGCGGTCACGAACGCAGTTGCCGCATCGGGAGCCACCGTAGGCGCGCTGGACGGTCTTCTTGGGCTTGGAGATTTGGCTGTACTCGCGGGGACGGAGGGCGGGGACCTGGTTGAGATTTGTTAGCCTTCGAACGAAGCCGAGGTCGAATGTGTTGGAGTTTCCGCGACGGGCAAGGGGGTCTGAAAATAGATCGATGCATTCTCCGAAAAGGTGTGACCCAAGTGTCCGACAGCTGAGTCCACGTTGTACTCTGTAGCGTGGTCCTCTTCATCGTTGCCCATTCGGTTTCAGATACCCCTCCCATCCGTCGCTGATACAATCGAGTCGGGTTCAACTTACGCCAGGGAGCTTGGTGCCACAGTCGCCGCACTTGGGAGCGGTACCGCGCTTCTTGATGTGAAGCAGACGGACATCACCGCCGGGGGTCTTGATAACGCGGGTGCGGTTGGAACGGGTGTTCCAGCTGCACGCAGTCCTTGTTAGCTGTGACAGGTCCAACACAATATAGACGCTCCAAGTTACGGCATCTTGGTTCGATTGAGAGACTCACCCGTTGCGGCGGCGGTAGGTGACGCGGTGGGAAGGCATTGTTGCTGCTGGTGTTAGGGAGTTGCGATGAGGATCTCGACGAAGAACGAGGAATTTCGAGATTTGGTGAAATTTTGTGTGGGCGGAAAAGGTAGCTTGTGCCCGCTAGTTCAACGAATCAGAGGGGGTTGTCGGGGGCTGGCGGGTCTTCTAACTAGAATTGAGTCACGTGACTGTAAGAGAGATGGAGGGGAAGATTGAGCTTGGTGGTGGCTCGTCTTTGAGGGGATATTCAGAAAGCACTCCACTGGTATCTCATGTATGCCGTCCAATTGCACAGCCGCCCAAATCATGTAACGATTTGAGTCTTTTCCTTGTCCTTGGTTCGAAAGCAATGACTCTGCAAGCACTTGAGGGGATCACGATGGACAGCGTTTCCAATTAAATCGTTCTTAACATTGATATGTCTTCCAAAGTCCACTCATACCAGAGGTGGCACTCAACTGTGCGATAGATACCAAAAGCTTGAGGCTAAAATTTGACCATGTGATACTGTTACATCTTCTTCTCATCCATCTTGAACCAATCAGGGTGATGACTATGCCTCCATGGCTTGATCCCGAGAGGATCCTCCTGACGACTCTTTTCTGCGTGTACAAAGACCTCCTTGCTCGACTCTGCTCTCATCAGATCGCGGAATTCGGCTACGTTGGACTGTGCGTCATTCACCGCCTTCATGAAAGCGCTGAACATGACATCCGCTAACCATCAGATTAGCAAAACCGCAGAGTTGGGGCTGCGTTGAGGAGGTTCATACGTGATGGCTGCTTCTGGACGAGAGGGTCGATCATCTTCGGGATAGTATCACGAAGCATACGCGCCTGAAACCAAGTATGTCAACTTATGCTTGAGTATACTCATCGTTTTCCAGTACCTTGATATGTAGGAGCTTGAGCTGCTGCAGGGCTTCCTCAAGACGAGTCTCGTCCCAAGCCTCTGTGCTGGTGTCGGCCTCGGCCATGATGTATTCTTAGTAGACGCACAGAGGCGCGCTCCCGCCGACTTGACCCGATAAGAAGAAGTGCCACTGCGTTGGCTAGCGGTTGCTGTCGAAAGAGACTATGATCACCACTCCTTGCCCGAAATGACGGGCCTTCGGAACGTTGCTTTACGGCGCGTGCAGGGAGACGAAGGAAGGGTGAGTGGCACCAGACAAGGCCCGTGAGGTATCAGCCAACGACGGAGCAGTTTTCTGCAAAGGACAGAGTACAATTTCGTAAACCTCAGGTATCCTCTGCTTCAACAGCAGCAATGTTCTCTCCTGCTGGAAGTTTTAAGTTGTAGCAAAGGAGAGAGGCCTGGCTATGGACACATCGATGCACTTTCTCCAGACTTACCTGTGCTATGCTCCCTTAGTCCTGTGCGGTACCTCAGAAAAAGCCATTGTGGGGATCCTTTGTGCTACGGCTCCTCGACAGGAGACCATGTAACACCGCCCATCACGTGCGCCAACGCGCGTTCGTGACAATCTACCTTACGTAGGTACCTTACCTACTTCTATTGTTGGTTCAGAGCATCGGAAAAGAACAAAGCGGCATAGCCTTGGAACATTGCTTCCATGATTTCGTAAGCACAAGGATGGTACGAATAGGTACGCAGCTAGACGGTTGCTACCTCGATTCACTCAGAACATGTGAAATCCTAGCAAGTCTATTGCTTGCTCTATTTTGACGTGACCTCCTTCCTTCCGTACAGTACTTGCCGACGGTATGCACCTGGTCGAGGAAGCCGTACTGTGAACCCCCTTTTCGTGCTAGCAGGGTACCCTGATCAGCGAAGTACTTGGGATACTTCTGGCTGTGAGGAATGCAGTTGCTCTCTGATAGACCGGTGCCCCTTGATAAGTACTTCTGCGTATCCCTCCCAGCAGATGCTCATTACCCCTGTAGCCGCTAACGCTAGCGTCGAGCTGTGGAGGCCCATGTCGGACCCACTCTTGCAGCAGGTATAAGTAGCTCGACAGTGCGGATTGAAAAATTCTCACACGTATTCTCTTTCCTTTTGTCACCTGCATATGTGCAACCACCAAGCGCGAACAAGGTACGAGATACACGAGAGGTAGTTTCCATACTGGGGATTGCCATTCCAACAACAGCAACACAACCATAGTATTATATCTACCCATATCATTGTTTACTTCTCCTCTCGTTCTCTCTGGCATACCCATCACATTTTGTGCTTTGAGGTATCACCGTCTCCCTTCGCCCCCATCGCCTAACCATCACAATGTCCAACACACCCCCATCGTCGGCCATGCTGCCACCCCCGGAGGGCATCTTTCGCAACTTTGATGACCTGGTTGCTTCCGTCCAGCGAGTAGCCAAGGAGCAAGGCTACGGCATTGTCAAGCTCCGTGCCTCCAATTATCGTGAGGGCAAGCCAACCCGCTACGATCTTGTCTGTGACCGAGGCGGCGTCAAGTACAACAGCACTGCCAAGAAGAGGAACCCTTCGACGCGCAAGATCGACTGCCCCTTCCGCGCAAAGGCTGTCTGTGAGGTCCAGCTCGGCAACCAATGGCGCTTCCATGTGCAGGAGCCCACCCACAACCATGAACCCCGCATCCCCTCGGGGGGAGGGGCCGGCGGCCAGGACAACACCAATACCCCACTAGCGACCTCGCTTCGCTCTATGGGGAACAAGATCGATCGCATTGGCCACGACCTGGCTCAGGCTATGCTTCGCATCGAGCAGCGTCTTGACCTTCTCGACAAGCGCATGGAGGGCCTTGAGAATCGTCAAAGCACCTACGAACCCCGTTTCCAGAACATCGAGTCGCGCATTCAGGGCATGGAGGGCCCGCGCATCGACGGAATGGGCATGGACGATGTCGAATCTCGACTGTTGGCCTCTTCGGTCTTGTAGGATTCGGACGAAGGCGCTGATCAAGAATACGGTGAGCAAGGCAAAATCTGACCCTCTCGGGCTTCACCGTATCCTGGCAGCTCCTTCATAGGCACTTGGGGACCTTTCATGTACTCGAAGCAGCCATTTCGCTTTTACAGATCATAGTGGCGTGGAAGAGACCACTCAGTTATCACTTCCCACTTGGTGGATGGATTGATTAATATGGGCTGCAATGGAGCAGTTTTTCACCATGGCGTTCGGATAACGTCACTTTCAAAGGCGGCAGCTTAGCAAGATGCAGTCTTTTCTTGCAATGTTGCAGATACGCCGGCACTCCTTATGAGCATGCATATCAGGAACGACTTTTTGACAGTATTAAATGTTGGCCGCGCGCAACATGTACCATAAATGCTATTTCAGGCCAGGCTCTTCATGCGGTGAAATGAACCAATCCCTCATAATCAATTGCATCTAATCTCACTCAAGGCCACACAAGTTTGGCACCCGGCTGTGCCCTCTGAGAACGCAATGCGGATGCTGCAACCCCCCCTGCGTGGGGGCCAAACAACACGCTCACCATCTGAAAGCAAACCTTGACGTCGTTGTAAAGAATGTCTTTAGGAGGAAATCTCTACCCCTTCCTTGTGCCTCTGGTCCACACGGCATCGGTGCTTAGAGTGAGGGTTCAATTTCCCCTCATTCTCATCATGGCCTGATAGCATTCCGCACGGGACGCACTGTGAGGCAATAGGTCTTGCCTTGCTGATTCTCACAATGAGACGAGCGCTTCAAGGGCACAGACAGGATGATCCTGCCCGGCGACCCTCTTGAACATGCTATCGTGCTCAGACGTCGAATATGAACGCCTGCAGTGGCGCGTCCAGATCCATGGTGCTGTTGGGCCACGATCGCTTCCCTGCATCCGACTTGGCTCAACAAACGCGGATACGTGTCAGTCGGTCCTTATTACAATCATGCAGTTCGCCGGTAGACGCGGTCGTGCACAGTAACAAAGACTGTCAATGCATCCCACAGCGTCCAGATTGTCGTTGGGAAACCTCTCATCTCCCTGACTGGGGGTGTAGAATGTTGCGTCGTGTCTTGGTCTATTCAGAAGAGATTTCAAGCTCTTCGACCCGACAGTTCGGCACCCTAGCTGCTTGATGCTCACATCAGCTAGGCTACAATGCAGTCTTTGACCAGCCAGCGACTGTCCGGTGCCACGTAGCAAAAGATCCCATGCGAGCGGCGTGGAAAGAGGAGGATCTGGGATGGACAAGGCCTGAGAGCATGCTCACCGCCGTATACGCGCCCGCCTCGGCCCCAGTGGCTTCGTGGTCTGAGCTGCCGGGACCCGAATTCATTGGATCCAGGCGGGAGCAACGGCCGGGGGAACGCCTTGGCAGGAGAGACTGGCTCGCGGCCCCTGGTGACGACGCGGGCCGACTCGGGTTACGGCAGAGACTCAGCCTCAGCTGGCCGTTGAGTTGAAGCGAAGCGATTGTCTTGGAGAGAAGGAGAAACAACGTTGGGCGCGAGAGCGCGCTTGGATACTTGAAATGACGTCGCTGAAGGCGGCTCGGGTATAGCCGCCGCTACATGGACGCTCCCGTCGACGATGCTTGCCTAATGGTGCCAAGAATCGTTGAAAGCATCCGTTCGGCTTCACCACTGTGCAGGTACATCCGGCCGCAACGGCTCGGATTCCCTGCAGCTTCTTTGCGAATGTACTTTGAACGGCATTGGCTACATTCTGCGATGCCATCACAGTGCGCACATTTCCCTTCCGTTTCGAGCTGGGTGGCTTGAGACACGGGACAAGGATGTCGTTGGAGCGTCTGCGCTTCCCTTGGCCCAGAGTCGCCCACCACCTCGTGCTTCTACTTGGATGGAGAAGGCTGGCAGTGAGTGGCTGCATTGAGCCTGCATGAGGCTATGGCTTCCGCTTGCTGTGGAGCGCTTAGCCAGAGAAAGCAACGTGGGAAAAGCAAATAACCCATGACTGGCAGAAGAAGTGCTCTTCCTCTCCCTGTGCCCCGACGTGTTTTTACCTCCCGGTTGACCCAGAACAACCACCATTACTTGAGCGAGCTTCAGGAAGTGGTTTGATTTGCTGCGACCAAGCTTTCGGAATGCTACACAGTTGGCCATGGGTGACGGGTACGAAAGATAAGGCATATCAAGATCCAAAACAAGTCTCCCTGATGTTGGAGCTAGTCGACTCTGCAACTAACCAGCAGAGCAAAGAGCCATGCTGCTGGGCATGCCAGCCACCCACGCGGGATGCACAGGAAGACATCCACGTCTTTGCCCGCATTCTAGAGTAGTCTGAGCGGGTTAGGCTCCCAGGGAAAGTCAGACATGGTCAAGTAGAACTAGCCTAGCATCGGTCGAGGGAGTAGTCTCCACGATATCATCGATTAGGCGGCGATCTGCTGAAACAAAACGCCTTTGCAAGACACGGTAGGTGTCAGGTGTTCAGATGGTGCACGTTTACTCATGGCATGGCCGTTGCACCGACGGTTGTCTGGCAACCCGAACTGCGGTTGAAGTACATATGCTACTAACCGGAGTTGCTGTCTTCCGAGACCTAACTCCGTGGTGGAACTGCTTGCTTCTCTCTATAGGATGCCGTTGTGAAGCCGAGGAATGCTGTGCTTAGGAACGCCGTCTAAGGGATGTGTATCTTTACCTTTCTTCCATGTCACGGTGTCTTGTCCCCCCTGACAAGCTCGAGGTATTCGCTAAGCTGCTCCGGATTCTTGTTCGGACTCAAGGGATCTTGCGAAGTCCCAAGCATCGACGGGTACCTGGTTTTCAGGAAATGTCATGAGCGGTTACAAGTGACTTACCTTGCCGTTACGCGTCCAGGGTGGCTGCAAAATCACTGCCAGATGTAACGAAACAAATGATCACCTCCCAACGGGCTGTTGCATCCCGAAAACAATGCATTGCACTTGAGCGGCCTGCTCGTAACAAGGGCCTTATTCAGATAGTCATGGAATTATTGTTGATCAGCCCCTTTCCCTTCACCTTCGTCGTGGCATAGGGCTGTGGTGACCCGACCGAAGCGGAACATGGCTCGAGTACTACAGCGTTGGCCGTCATCTAGCCAACAGGTATTTGATATTTGCAGTGAACGAGATTGACAACTGGCTTGGGATTTAGCCAGTTTTCTGTGCCTACGCCTCAAGCCAATTCATTCACCAGAGCGAGATATTCAGAGATCGGTGTCCTGATGGATCAGCTCTGGTAACGATTCAACCACCACTGGCACCTGACAAAAGGCCGGCCTAATGTGTAGATTGAGGCTGTTCTCATTATATCATCGGGTCAGTGCTACATTTGGCCTCGCGAACATGCCGACAAAACGATTGCTCTGTGGTAGCAACGAGAAATCCGGCCTCGTAAAAATTTTATCGAAAACCACAGCCTTCTTTGCAAAAGCCACAGCGAGCATGGACTGTCCAGCTGCATTTTCGAATGCGTAATAGTGCGAAACGACATTTTGCCGACATGATGGCTCTGCTCGGATCTGTCGGGCGCTCAAGGGGAGATTGATGTGCAATGGAGGACGTGCAGCAAAAGCAAAGAACTTCTGAAATACGAGGTGGCAGTGGCAGTGGCTGACTTGCCTTGCGCGTCGCATTCGCGGCACCCGTGTCACCACATCATCTGAAGGGTTCCTTCTTGTGCGTTTCTCCCATTTTCAACCTGCAACAGCCCTTCAGAATACCTTTAGCCATCCTATCCTTGCCCAACCCCCAAATTCGTATATCTATCAAAAGAATGGCTCATTCGCTGGTCAATGCCGTCTACTTCCCTTCGTGGATGGTCTACAGGAACAAACCGCCGTCTTCGATGCAGCTGAATGCTATTACTCACATATACTACGCCTTTGTCGGGTAAGCTCACACGTATAGACCGTTCCCATAGTGCCATTTTGACTAACAAGCCTGCCAGTGTGAGTGAGGATGGGAATCTTCGGGTGAGAGCTTCCTTTGAGGAACACCAGTGGCCGAAGGGGGGCATCATTATGAGCTATCGGTTCGAGGTTGACCATCACACAGTGGTTTGACGAATGGGCCGACTTTAACAAAGACGTCGACGGCGTCAAAGGCTGTCTGGCCGCCCTAGCCAAGCTGAAGCGTCAGTACCCGCACCTTAAGACCATTGTCTCTATTGGAGGCGGAACTGGGAGTAAGGAGTTCCCCAAACTTGCTGCGGATCCTGTTGCTCGGCGGAGGCTCGCGCTACAGCTCAAGGACTTCTGCGATCGGCATGCTTTGGACGGAGTTGATGGTCAGTCCCCCAAAATCTCGATGCCATCGAGTTCGATGCTAATCAAATCTACTTCAAGTCGACTGGGAACATCCGAGCAATGCTGAGCAAGGCGCCAACTACACCAAGTTACTACGGGATATACGGCGTGAGCTGCCATCGCCTGTATACTTGGTCACGACAGCCTTGCCGGTTGGAGAATACGTCCTCAGGCATATCGACCTGCCGGCCGTCGCCGGTATGCTGGATTACCTCAATCTCATGGCCTACGACCTCACCGGGGGCTGGACAGAGGTCTCCGGCCACCACGCCCAACTCATGTCCCCGCTGGATATCAACAGCGTCTACCCCACCCTACGCCGGTCATGCTCCGAAGCTGTGGAGTACATCCTGGCCAGAGGCTTTCCTGGCCAGAAGGTGATCTTTGGTATCCCGACCTATGCCCGTTTCTTCCCTAGCGCGCGCGGGGCAGGGCACCCGTTCCAGAACGCCGGCGAGATGGAATACTGCGACCTGAATGAAGACTGGGTGTGTGCTGCGCACGTCGACGAACACCTAGGCGCTGCCTCCTTTGTCGATCCCGGGGGTGAGAAGGGCTTCGTCTCGTTCGATGTGCCCTTTACAGTTATTATGAAGGCGACGTACGTCAAAGCTATGGCACTGGGTGGGCTGTTCTACTGGACGGGGACTGGCGATAGAGTGGGGGAGCAAAGCTTGGTGGCTGTGGGTTATAACGCGTTGGCGTCCTAAGCATCCGTGCAAGCGTCACAGGCTAATCTGACGAAATGCCAAGCAAGTTCGCGGCCGATGTTCAGGACGATTTGCTAAGCGTGTGAAGCATTGAATTCTTGCAAGGACTCCCGATGTACTCGTTTTGTCTAGTTGACCCTGATAACTCTATCTTCGATTAGCTTCTCCGAATCGGCGAGATCGCTCGGCAATGCAGATCAAAGTGGCTCAGCGATGGTCTGTATGCCACTCAAACTTGTTCAGCTGACACGATGGCGAGCCACGCTTCGTCAGGTGTATCCTCGAGCATCCGGCGCTGAATCGCGTAGAGTGCTGCAAGCCATTCATAGCGGCTTAAGCGGTGTGCTAGGGATGGTACAGGCTTGCACACACCCCTCGTTCATGAAAACACATCGCGGCTCTAGAGCGTAGTGGTGACGTGGGTTTGCTGCGTTGGAACAGAGAATACAGGGCATTAATCAACTAGCAGGGGAAGCTAGTTGTGATCGGCTATGCACAAAATGAGGCGATTGCGTGCAGCGGCACAGCCACAGCCGCTCGCTGATCAACTGCGCCACGCTTTTACGTCATGAACGGCGGCACCAACGAGGAGCAACTGCCAAGGCACAAACAAAATCAAGGGAAGGGCGACATGGAGGTGGTAAGTATAAACTGATCGCTCGCTCGCCCTTCCTTTGATTCGAAAGCAACTTCTCTTACAAACCTACAGACGACTCTCAATACCTCTCTCACGACCAATTTGTCAAAACAAAAACTGTAAGCACTGCTTCTCTTGAGCAACGAGACCAGCATGGGCTAACCTTTCGACCTTGCTAGCAATCCCTACTACATCATCCACCAACAAACACATTCATCATGGGTCTCATGTGGTCGAAACGTCTCGGCGGCCGCCGCTTCGGCACGAGCGTCCACGCAGACAGACACGGCATGCGAAGGGGCCCTTGGAGGTTCTCCCTGGGCGGATTCAGCTGCTTCAAGCACTGAGCGAGTACGAACGCCGGCTTCCGATGACCGCTGGCTGGTCTAACGAGGACGAGGAAGCAACATTACGGGGGGAGTGGCTGGGACAGGAGCCATGACGGTGTTGCTGCGATGCCCCATAAATTGGCGGGGGATACCTACGTGTAATGAGCCATGAACTTCGGCACCTGTACAAATCGAAGTCCGTAAATTGAAACATGTTTTGCAAAACCAGACATCAGAATCGCTCGAAATCGTAAACAAGACGCACCGCGTGTTGAAATAAGTCCTTGCTAAAATTTAAGCTTCGGCGGGTACGGCGCTGGCGGCGTATAGCAGACCCTGAATGATGACTCGTACCTGGAAATCCAGTCTGCTGGGGCGCCGCAGACGTAAAATATGCATTTACCGAAACCTGCCTAGGCTTGGTCGTATACTGCATAAACGCAATGTGAAGTCCTAGCTCGAGCTCTATCCAACGTCGTTATGACAAACGGTCATTATCTTCGAGCATATATGCCTGCTAGATCAAGTACGCCCGAGTAAAGCTTTGATGTCAATTGATGGCGAATCATTGTTTGACCGATGATGCCCACGCGCGTCCTTCAACATGGCGGTCCTGAACTTCACGCTCAGTGAAGACGGTGTTGGGGCACTTCGTGATGCCCTCATTTGTCTAAACAAGTTTAGCGACGACGTTTCCTTGGAGGCCCGCAAGGACTCTGTGGGTCACATTTCAGATAACTTCCTGCTGAGTTGGACCTACTGACCTGGGTAGTTTGTTCTTACGACTCTCAATTCATCAAAATCCGCATACGCAAGCTTCAGGTTTGCGACCAATAGATTTTTCTCGCGGTATGCCTATCAAGGCACCGGAGAGTACAGAGAGAGATTCTACTGCTCCCTCTACATAAGAGTGAGCACCTCATTCATCGTAGTATACGTTCCTATCCAAAGATTGATGCTTATTTTACCTAGGCACTTATCTCTCTCTTTCGCAGTCGTTCTTCTACCGAGAGTGGCCCAGAGAAACAGACGCCGATTGACAAATGCGATGTGGCAATCGAAGACGGCGAGGGGGTCAAGAGCCGCTTCATTGCCCGCATCGTCTTCAGGAATGGGCTAACCTCAACACATCGCCTCTCGTACGAAGTTGCCGTGCCGGTGCACGCCAAGTTTAATAGACAAGAGTCGCCGCACCACTGGACCATGTCTTCCAAAACGTTGCGGCAGTTGATGGACCATTTCGGGCCAGGGGTTGAGTTCCTCGACATCAATACAAATGGAAATCTCGTTAATTTCACGTGTTTTAGCGAGAAGAAGGTCGCTCCGGACGGTATGTATGCACTACCCTGACCTTGCCATCATGCTCACATGACCTTTAGCTGTCCTGACAAAGCCGCTCCAAACCTCCATTGCGGTTGAGGCAGACGAGTTTGACGACATCGACGTGGAGGACAAGCTCCACATTGTGATTTCCGTCAAGGACTTCCGCGCTATCATCCAGCATGCAGGCATTACGGGCAACGACCTCTCAGCACGCTACTCGCTTCCTGCTCGGCCCATCCAGCTCACCTACTCGAGTGATGGCATTTCCTGCGAATTTCTCATCATGACGGTTGGTGAGCGAGGCAGCAACCCAGCACAAAAGACCAGAAAAGGCCGCAAGGCCGCAGCACAGGCTGCCGCCCCTCCGTTGGAGGCCACGTCACGTAGGGCAAGCATGGCGCCCTCAGAGGGTCCGCAGAGACCAGCGCCGGCACAGCATATGCCTACGCCCATGATCCCATCGCACCCAACGCCGAGTGTGAACTCGGGAAGGGCCAACGTCTCCCGTACCGGCGTGTTCGACCTCCGCCCATCGCAGCGACCAAATCCACCGCCTACGATGCGATCAGAGAGCCTTTTCGTAGAGGACGAAGGATGGGAGCCCGTGCAGGAAGAGGACGAGCATGATGATTACGGCGACGACAATGCGCGGCTGGGCTGGGACGATAGCGCCGACCCGGTGAGTTTATATCTTTTAGTTGCTCATCGTTGAAGCTAATCGATGCAGGTTCCTTCCATCACGCATGTGGGTAGGACTGAACGGCAGACTGCCGAGCCTGAGCCTACACCGGAACCGACTCGAGCATTTGAGCAAGAGCAAACACAGGATGTTGGGGAGATGTCCTTGGTGCCGACTCAGAAGCTCTCTGATGTGGAGAGCTTGGCCCTCTTCCCGGATTGAGCATTGAATTATCGATCTCCATCTCGGTCGGACGTGATGCAGACCCAGCTGGTGGCACAGCCTGCCCCGACGTTGCTGATCCGGCAATCCGGTGGTATAAACCTGGAAGAGGCGATTACGTTCCACCGGCCCTTGACGTCGTTGTTGTCAACCTGTGGTCCGCAATTGCCGTGCTCACCCCAGCCCCAGGCAAGCACATCGCCGCTTGCCGAAAGAGCGACGACATGCTCGCTGCCGATGGCGATTTTTGAAAGTGCTGGAAGGTTTGGTGGAGGCAACTGGCCGTGGTCATCTCTACCCCAGCTTTGGAGTTCACCGGTGACAGTCAAAACATAGACGTTTCCCCAGCTAGCCCCGACATCTTTCCACTCAGGAACTGTTTGCAGTGCCCTGGAACGCATCTCCCACTTGTCTGAGCCTAGAACGTGGATTCTGCCGCTGCTGTTGGTCCCAAATAAACAAGTAGACTCCTTGCAGCAGACAGCCCGGGTTACCGGGAAACCAACATTCTCCATCTTGCGCGGCGAGTAAACAACGAGGGCAGGCTCACCAATTTGGCCTTTGCGGCCATTTCCCCACCCGAACACGTCGCCATTACTGAGGACAGCTACCGCATGGCCCATTCCAGCCGCCAGGTCGACAACTTCAGTTCCTTGTGGTGGAAAGTCCTTGATCAAGGTAGCCGTGGGAGTACGTATAATGAGCTCTCCCAACCCAAGCTCTCCCTTCGTGCCCACTCCAACGCTGTATACCTTGGTTCTCTTTCCATCTCCATCTTCCGCCACAAGCAACGAGGCTTCCCAGGTTGCTGCGACCAAGGCGATGCGTCCAATTCCAGAGTCCGCATCCCTGGTCAGCTTCACCTCCTGAAACACCGGCACTTGAGGCTCGGAGGCTAATCCGCAAGCTCCACTCGACGGATCGCCGCTCCAAAAGAGCTGGCCGGAACGAGTAAGCAGCAGCGTGTGGTTCCCCCCCGCTGCGACGCTCACGATGGGCGAGGGAGGGTGTTCTGGATGGACGAGCACTTGCTTAGGGACCGAGACATCTTCCTTGTGGCCGATGCCTAGTTGACCCGATCCATTGGACCCAATGGCGAAGATGGCATTCATGAGATGACGATTTACTGACGCGAAGGGGTAGTGAAAGAGCATGAGCTGGGGAGGAAATGCTGAATGTCTCATTCATCACTTTCCTCGCACACGGCGTTCTGCTGGGCCCCACCGAAGTTGCTATGGAGCCGCACCAGAAGGGCTTAGTGGCATTAAGTAAGCAAATTCTCCCGAAAGCTTCAAAACCGACATCGCTGGCCACGATTTTTTCAATTTTTTTTCTTCTCCTCCCACTTCCGTGTTCATCCAGACGACCAACCCCAAGTTTCCACGCGTTGCGAGGCACAACACGAGGGATATCGGCCACATCCCAGGATGTGATCTATGCTCGTCCGCATCTGCTACAGCGTTGGCAGGAGAGATGACTGAACTCACGGAGCCCACCCCGGCGGGCATGGATAACTTTGTCGTGGGCCTGATTGGCATGGGCGACATGGGCAGGATGTATGCCGAAAGGCTCGCGGCTGCTGGCTGGCGGTAAGTCGTTGTGCTGTATAGGTGCCTCGACTCGTTGCTTTGCTCCCCTCGTGGTAAGTCCTTGCTTTCTTCCTTGTTCTTGCTCTTCCGCTTGGCCCTTTTGAAATGATGACTAGAGCGCATTTGGCTCGAGTATGTGCTTGGCTCCCTGCGCGCCGTTCCGGCGTTCAGGACCGGCCTTGCGCCCGCAATGATGTAAACGCTTGCTACCTTTTTAAACTTCTGTCTGAACATATCACCCTCTACACTTTTTGTTACTCGACTTTGACATCCCGTAACCAAGCTAACGCTCACAAGACAGGTATCATCGGAGATATGGCCGGACTGATTTTTCTGGGAACGGCAATAGGATCTTGGCCTGCGATAGAGATGAGAAATACGAGAGTCTGAAGGAGAAGTACTCTGGTTACGTACGGACACTCTGCTGCCATTCTTGCGTTCTCTTCTTCTCCTGAAGTTTGCCCGCCGCACTAGAGATTTTGGATTGCTGAAGCTGCTTCTTCTCGCGTAGAAAAACATAGAGATTTGCCGCAATGGCCATTACGTGTCCCGCGCAAGCGACTACATCATCTACAGCGTCGAGGCTGCCGTCATTGACCGTGTGATTGCTCTGTATGGCCCTTGTACGGATCTCCCTCCCCTGTTCATTTGCTGCTGTGGATTCGTTGATCCCTGCTTTTTCGGCACTGCCTTGTACTGTGACGGCGCATGCGGATGAACGAAGTCGCTCTAACGGTATCGCAGCGACCAAGATGGGCGCCATCGTCGGCGGCCAAACCTCGTGCAAGTCGCCCGAGATCCAGGCCTTCGAGCGCCACCTCCCGGCCGACGTGTCCATCATATCCATCCACTCGCTGCACGGGCCCGGCGTCGACCCGGCCAACCAGCCGCTGGTGCTGATCCAGCACCGCGCGCCTGACGCGGCCCTGCGGCAGGTCGAGGCGGCCCTGCGCTGCCTGCGCTCGCAGTTCGTCTACCTGACGGCGCTCGAGCACGACCGCATCACCGCCGACACCCAAGCCGTCACCCACGCCGCCTTCCTGTCCATGGGCAAGGCCTGGCACGCCAACAAGCAGTTCCCCTGGACGCTGAGCCGCTACGTAGGCGGCATCGAGAACGTCAAAGTCAACATCATGCTGCGCATCTACAGCCAGAAGTGGCACGTCTACGCGGGGCTGGCCATCCTCAACCCCGAGGCCCGGAAGCAGGTCTCGCAGTATGCCAAGAGCGTCACCGTCCTGTACAAGCTCATGCTCGAGGGTAACCTGGAGGGCCTGCGCGAGCGCATCTACGCCGCGCGCGACAAGGTCTTTGGCAGCGCTGCGAGTTCCTCCTGGGGCGACCGGCCGCTCCTCGAGCCTTCCATCCTGTCGTCCTTCTCCCTCGGCACCCCCACCGACGAAGAACCCGCCCGGCCCAACAACCACCTCTCCCTTTTAGCCATGGTCGACTGCTGGGCCGCCCTCGACATCGTGCCGTACGACCACATGCTCTGCAGCACGCCGCTCTTCCGCCTGCGCCTCGGCGTCACCGAGTACCTCTTCCGCAACCCGGATATCCTGGACGAGGCGCTGCACACCGCCGTCAACGACAAGAGGTATCGCAGCGACGATCTCGAATTCACCTTTGCGGCCAGGGCGTGGGCGGAATGTGTATCTTTGGGCCACTTTGAGACCTGGCAGGAGCGGTTTGTGAGCACGCAGAAGTTCTTCGAGCCGCGCTTCCAGGAGGCCAAGGTGGTGGGCGATCAGATGATGAAGAAGGTGGCCGAGAGTATGCGCGAGAGGGGAGCATAGCGGCTAGCGGCGTGCACCATTCTAGACATATACATGTATCATTACTTCGTTCCTCTGCTAATATTTTACGTTGCCGAGAAACCCAAATTCGACATGCGCCCATGAACCAAGTTTGATTATCTATACATCTATCAATGACCTGTCCGTGAGCTGCCTTTAGGACACCGGCTCCCATCCGCTTTTTGATTGTCGAACAGCGGCACGTCTGCTACTCGCTTAAGCCTGCGTAATCACGTCCGGAACTCCCAACTCAACACTCTCTTCTAGGACTGCCACCCCAGAAATCACCTTCAGCGGCGCCGGTGCGAATCTACGGGCATCTTCCGCGTCGTGCTGGAGGGTAAAAGAGTCATCCGAGCAAGCCGGGATGTGACCCAGGTTTGAGTTTGTGCTGGAGAGCGATTCCCGATCGTCCTCTACGTCATTGGGTTCGATAGTGTCATGGGCGGGAAGGGTATATGGATACTGAGGAGCATAAATGTACGCAGGCGCCGAACGAGGCGTCTGAGCGACAGCGTCGTGATCATGTACCTGCGTCGTATACTCTGAGCTCGATCTGTTGGAGTTAGTATTGGAGTTAGCCACTTAGATTTTCATTCTGATTGTTTGAACTTACTGAAGATGTCGAATTTGTTCTTGCCCTGGAGGCGTACTGGGAATTTTTGTTGGGTGACTCCCATTCAGGTGACAGAAGGACTCGAGCTCAAGCTCAGAAAGGGGGCGCTCCAAAGGTCCTCGGGGCACGCATAAACCGTGGTCAGAGTAGGTGGCTAGGTTTTCGCATCGAGGGGAGTGCTTGAGATTTCCCAGTGGCGCATTTAGTGTGGACAATGGAGTAGTATTACCATCGTGACCATGTTCGTCCTGCTGATGCCGCTGCTGCGAGCCCTGTCCCTGCGCTATCCGATAGTCTAAGAGTTCCATGACGCTCAGTTCCGAGTCCAGAGAACTGCTGCCATATGCGCTCCTAGGACGCTTTTTCATGTCAATTAGATCATTGGTAAGTGTAACAACGAAAACGTGTCTTACCAAGGGTACTGGAAGATATCCAATGTGCTTGATGATCTCGGCGTTCATAACGGGCCTCTCACCCATGACGTGGAAGCCGTATCCGACGGCAGCAGTGGGGGGCACCTCGCCCTTGACGATGGCATCAAGGCTCAGGTACGCACGATCGGCAGCACTTGGGCGACAATTGGGACAGACCTGGTACTGACACTCTTTTGACACGGTATGTCCAAAGGAAGATGTTTGAAACCGATGGTGTAGACCAGTCAAATGTCCAATGCGAGCGATCAGGGCGACACTTTGTGCTTGGTCTTTTTCTTGCTTAATCTTAGTATGAACCTAGGAATTGCTTAGCATTTGTTCCGGGAACTCTGGTATATTCGCTAACATTCTCTCTCTGCTGGATGATTTGTGCAATCTGATCAGGTCGGTAGCTGGCCATCTGGTCCTGGGAAATCTCATTGAAGAAACTGAGCTTATCTTGCCGAGCGGCTGGGCTCCTTGCTCGAATGTCTAGCTTGGAGACAAAGTGGCAGCCCAGCTCATCAATATGAATCTGCAAGAGAGCAAGGTCAACATTGTCCTGTGTGTCCAGTCGTCGTGGGTAAGCTGGACCTGTTCCCCCCGTGCAGCAGCTCGCTCAAGGGTCTCTTCGGTATCTTGAGTGCACTGATACAGCCAGCCGATGGGACCAGGTCGATTGCAGGTCACGCAGAGAGCCTGGTTGTCGTAGACGCGGGTCATGGTCAAGTGGGTGCATTGCGGCAGGAAGGTAGGCCGGCTGGAGAAGCCTGGGGGCGAGCGAGTGGACATGGTCAACGGTAGCGTGATCGAAGGCTCGGACAAATATGGCGATGAGATGCGTTGAACACTCCCCGATGGTAGAGTAGATGTAGGCGTGACTGAGTTTTCATAACCACGGTTCTCCGGTCGGTATGTCGATAGTGCTGCATCAGAAGTCTGCTTGACGAGGAATCCTGTTTGTTAACAAGTAGCAATGAACATGGGCGGTAACTTGCGTAGCGAGGACGGACTCGCAGAGTTCTCGGGGGAACTGCGGCTCCGGCGTATCTTGGAACAGAGAATTGGAGGTTAAGAAGCTTTGCGGAGGATGAAATGAAGGTTTTGGCTGGCGGCTGCCGTGGGCAACTGGCAGCGCGTGGCTCCTGCCACACCCAGATACGCCACCATCGAAGTCACTGCTGGTCAAGTTTAACAGAGGTTTGTACATGTACTTCACGTTGCCTTTTCCGACGTTCGCACGAGCCTAGATTCACTGTGGTCCCCATTCCGGCACGATGTTGAAGGCTAGGAAAAACATATGACCATTGTGAGCGTTTGCTCGTCATTGTGCCCTCATTTCTCCAATCACTTCTCCTTGACATCGAATGGCACAGCCTCAGCCCTGCGCTTGATCAGACGATAACGGTCGATAGGCAAAAGAACCAGAGCACCGAAAGGTGCCAGCATGAGTACTTGAAGAAGGAGACGCTCGCAGAACAGGTGATGAGAGCTAGAGATGAAATGACTGCGCTGGACACAGCCAAGCAAATCGATTAGTGCATATAGGCATACGTCGAGATCATTTAAGTGATGTTGGATCCATTGAAAGTTGTTCGCTTTCAGTATCGCGTCGTTGCTTCAGATGATTGCTGGAGGACCAGCTGGTCAATTTCGGCATCTGCATCAACAAGGGTCTCATACAGACCTCTCTACAACAACCACAAGATGGTCAGCATTGGAAAGACACTCAATCCCCAATCCCTAATGATCAGATCAGTTCCTAGATCATGTCCAGGGTCCACGAGGAGATACTCGTCGACTACTAGTGCAAGGTCGTCGAATTTATCCTGCTTAGGCTTCATGCATGACACAGTCCCTCCCCGTAGGTCAATGCACGCATGGTAGGCGAGCGGGGCACCCAAACGGCACGTCGAGATGATACCAGCAGCCTCAGCGGACGAATCTTCCCATCCGTTCCGTGGCTGCCGAGCTTTCTGCACACTGCTATGAGGCGAATACCTGAACCAGTAGCAGGAAACAACATTGACAAAGACGAATAGGACGAGATTGATCCTTGGTCATGCCTCCCAACGCCAATAAGATCGACTGCCACGCCCATCATCCAACTGCATCTGGCAGCAACTCGCCCTACCTTGCTAGAGAATAATAGGTGATGTGCAAGGCAGGTGGGAAAATGCTTGATTTGTTGTCGGCCTGCTGTTCGTTCGTGGTTGCCTCGGGAAAAAACAAAATCTGGAGCTACCAGGGGTGGGGAGGGTCGCGTCGGGCCAATCAAGCGGCGGGCAGCCCAGCCTCCCAACGACGCCTATGACCGCGACCCTGTCGAGCCTGTCGCGACTAGTTGATTCAGCCCAACCTTCCATCCTCCTCCCCCCGTACCGTCACCGTATCTCCATTGCCAACTCCACGACCCTTTTTTTCCCGCCCACGATCCCCTCGCTGGCCGCACCCCCCCCCCTTCCCCTCAACCTGCTCTCTGCGCCTGGTGAGTCCTCTCCTCTTGTCAATTGCCCCAGTACTCCGGTGCTACGTCGTTGCGACCGCTGCGACACCGCCGTCCTCAACAGATCGAACCCTGGCGGCTACGTAAACAAATCCATTGGCCCGTCAACAACATCGCTGCCGTCGATTGGACCAGCCCCCATCGCCCTTTCATCGTCGACGCCGTCAAAGCCATCGGATTCGAGTCATACATGGATGGTCGCTGACTCGCAATTGTTGCTTCTGTGCAGATTTCATCCCCCCGCCTCGCCACGCTTGATGAAGACATCCTCGGCGACCGCAGAAGCCTAGAATCGCCAGCCAGCCCACCATGTCGGTCAAGTTCGAGCAGGAGACCGTAAAGAAGGTGCAGAATGTCGTCGAGAAGGCTGCCGAAAGCGGCCCAATCCCCGGCACCAAGGGCAAGCACCCCATCGCCGCCGCCGTCGGTGCCGCCCTGACAGGTGGTCGCGAGAATGCCGGCGCTGTCGGCTACCTAGCAGTATGTCACCTCGATGATTGCGCTCGCATCGCGATGTCGCGATCAAGCGTGCTCTATGGCTAATTCCTGCCCAATGAATAGGCCTACATTAAGCAGCTCGAGGAGAATCCGCTGCGAACCAAGATGCTCACAGCCGGTACGCTCGCCGGTGCCCAAGAATTGATCGCGTCATGGCTGGCCAAGGACCGTAACAAGCACGGCAACTACTTCACTTCTCGTGTGCCCAAGATGGCAGCCTACGGAGCCCTCATCAGCGCACCGATGGGCCACTTCTTCATCTGGCTGCTTCAGTTCATCTTCCGCGGCCGTACCAGCCTGCGATCCAAGATCATGCAGATTTTGGTCAGCAACTTGATCGTAAGCTCGGCCTCTTTCGTCTCTCCGACCGCTATATCCTGCTAACTCTTTTTCCAGTTTGCTCCTATCCAGAACAGCATCTACCTGGTCGCCATGGCCCTCATTGCCGGCGCCCGCACATATCACCAGGTCCGAGCCACGGTCAAGGTGGGCTTCTGGAAGGTGATGCGCGTCACCTGGATCTCTTCGCCACTCTGCCTGGCGTTCGCCCAGAAGTTCCTCGCCGATCAGCTCTGGCTGCCCTTCTTCAACCTTGTTTCGTTTGTCATTGGGACCTACATCAACACCATCACCAAGAAGAAGCGTCTTGCGGCGCTGCGCAAGAAGCACTTTGGTGACGGCCGTGGTGGCAGCAGCGGCGTCGGCCGTCCTGACGACTACCCTCCGATGGGCCCGAACCCTCCTTACTAGATGTACGCAACGAAGCCTCGGCAAGCAGCGGTTCTCTACGAGACTGCACGTCAATGTCCCAGTGGTTTTGTGGTGAAAGGTCATTGTTGTCTAAGGAGTGAGATAGAGCTCATGGGTCTCCTTGGAGAAGAGTGCGATACGTCCCGCACGGGTCCCTGACAAGGGGCGGCAGCGCCTCGTCAAGCCTCGCGATGCGGGCCGCCGATGTACGCATGTGGGCGTGGCCGGTTGTGCTATAATGATTGGTTAGATGGTCTTGTACAAATCTGGCTTCAATGTTTTCGCGCTGTGGATTTCTGCTTGGTGTCGCGGTAGATAGTCTTATTTGTGGCACAACTATCTTGTTTGGTCTATGTGCAGGACTGCGTGTTCTCTGGCGTATTTCCTTGATTGGCCTGTCTTGATGGACAAAGCTAGGCGTAGTAAACCATGTTGCCGGTGCGAAGCTGCTGGTCCTGCCGACCTCTCCGGAATATCCTCAGTCTTGTTGTGACGAGGTCTAGGCCGCGCTCTGGCATACAGCGTGGCTGCTGTAGATGGTGTCCTTTCTCGTGATATCGTGGCAACCTCTTCGTATTGCCGGATGACGNCCCCCCCCCCCCCCCGGAAGGTCATTGCTGCATGGCCAAAAGCACGTATAGAATGCCATCACCTTCAGTCACACCCAGGTCCGTCAGCCGCCCTCTGTCGTCGCACCGCCCTCGGTGTCGACCATGAAGCCCGGGCTCCAATACTCCCACTCGCCGCCCGTCTGCTTGTCCACCCACAGCATGCCCTGGGCGACGAGGTCGTCGATGACGGTGCGGCACCGCGCCGCCTCCCAGCCCAGGTTGTCCCGCAGCATGCCGACGCTGACGAAGCCCAGGACCTGCACGGCCTCGACGGCGGCGGCCTGGTCGGTGCTCAGCTCGCGTGGGACGCTGCGGATGTACTCCTTGCGGCCGACGAGGACGACGGCGTAGCTGCCGCCGAGGGGCTTCAGCGTCTCCACGGCGCGCCGGATGTCGTCCTCGGAGACGTCGCCGGCGCCGCCCTCGACGCGGCCCAGCGCCACCCGCTCTCGCAGCTCCTTGACGCCGATGAGCCCGCCGTTCTCCCCGCGCGTCGCGCTGCACACCTCCACCACCCGCACCGCCAGCTCGAAGTAGAAGTCGTTGACCGTGCGGCCCAGCAGCTGCGCCCAGATGGAGCTCGCGCCGCCTCCACCGCCGCCGCCGCCGCTGCTGTTGCTGCTTGCGAGCGGGTCGACCCCGATGGCGCTGCACATGCGCGCAAACTGCGCCCGGAACGACGGGTCGGACCGGATGTCCTTGGCGTGCGTCTGCGCGAACTGCTGCAGCACCGAGCGGAAGACGGAGAGCTGCGTCTCGAGCGCCTGGGCGTTGGTCGCCCGCAGCGACGACCCGTGCGACGCGAACTGCGCCGACGTGAGCCGTGAGCGGTCAAAGGCCCCGATGCCGACGCCCTTTCGCGACATGGCGGGCTGAAGGCGGTTCACTGGCCGTCTGGATACAGGGGGAAACCGGAGGATTTGGCTTCTACTGGAAATACGCTGTGCAGCACATGTAGTTGCAAAGAGTAAACCATGAACCACCGTGGGCTTACGTCGTCCGACCGGTCATCCTAGTGGGGTACTTGGGACCAACGGCTCCGAGACCCCAAACCACCGCTAGACGGCCCGGGATCTCGCCCCAGCTTCTATCCCAGTCCTACTTAGCAAGGCAGTCTGGACAAGTCAAAGTATTCCGGAGCAGAGTTTGCCTATATTCGACTTAAAGAGCCCTCTATCCGAATCTTCGTTACTTCGTCACAGCATCACAAAGCCAACCATTTCCCAAAAGTCTCCAAGTTGCCCAAGTATCATCCAGGAGACACACACGGCGCCTGAAACAAAAGCATGAGGAATTCAAACTCTACTGAGGCTGGCACTGAGCCTGCCCTGGCCCTTCATCGTCGTCGTCCTCCCAATCGTTGGCGAACCGGGGGTCACCCGAGTTCTCACCCATCTGCTTCACCGTTAGCCCGTTGCCCACGTCTCCATGGTAAGTGGGAGAGAGCTGGAGAATGTCTTACCTCGTCGATATCTGCGTCGTCCTCATACTCCACCTCGTCGATCTCCTCCGCTTCGATCGGAGGGGGCGGCCCGGGGAGCATCTTTTGTAGAGCAGCGTATGCCGCGTCGTCCTTGAGCCACCCGTCCTCGGGGAACTCGACTTGTACCAGCAGGTAGAGATCGCCCTTGGTTTCGCCGCGCTTCATAGGCATGCCCTCGCCAGGGATCTTGATGTATTCACCCGGTCGCAGGATCTGACCCCTCGGCCGGTCAATGGAGATGCCTCGGCCGTCGAGGTGTTTCAGCACGACTCGCGAGAAGCCGCACAGGGCCTCGGCGAGCGTGACCTTGAGGTCGCTGGACAGGTCGTTTCCAATTCGCGAAAAGTTCTCGTGGGGCTCCTCGACCAGAGTGAAGACGATGTCTCCGGGGATCTGGTCGGGAACCTGGTCGGCTTCGCCCTCCAGGACGATCCTCTCGCCCTGCATGGACCCACGGGGGATGTATATCTCGAGGGCCTTCCTCTCCTGCGTCGTCCGCTTGCCCTTGCACTTCTTGCAGCGGTCCTTCTCCTTGAAGATTTTTCCAGAGCCTTGGCAGTGGTCGCACATGACGGTCTCCCGGGTCATCATGCCAGGGCCAATCTGCCGCAGGGCGTCGACCGTGCCGTGGCCCTTGCAACGCTCGCAGGACGACGCCTTGGCCTTGTCCTTTCCGCCGACGCCCTTGCATTGAGAGCAGACGACCTGCTTGTTGGCGGCGAACTTGACCGTCTTGCCCTTGTAGAGCTCCTCGAGCGTCACCTTGTACTCCTGCTCCTCGTCGGGTCCCCGTCGAGGCCGCTTCGGTCCTGGTCCGCCGGGTCCTCCGGGGCCGCCCATGCCAAAGCCGAACATCTGCGAGAGAATGTCGTTGAGGTCGACCTCGGGGCCGCCAGGACCGCCGCGTGACTTGTCGAAGGCGGCCATGCCGTGGGTGTCGTACAGGTCGCGCTTCTGCTCATCGCAGAGGATCTCGTAGGCCTGGGTGATTTCCTTGAATTTGATTTCCGATTCTGCTCGCTGGTCCTCGGGAACTTTGTCCGGGTGGTACTTGAGGGCAGCCTGGTCAAGAGAATCAGAACAATCGACTTCGGTACGGTGTAGGGTCACTGGTGAAAGGGGCGGGACGAACCTTGCGGTAGGCCTTCTTGATCTGATCCGACGAAGCATCTTTTTCGACGGACAGGAGCTCTGTGGAAGGGTCAGCGGGTCAGCCACAAGCCGCACCGAAACAGACAGGACAAGATGGTCTGGCACGCACCATAGAGATCAATCTCCTCGACCCCGCCGAATGGTGTCTGGTCGTTCCCGTCCATTGCGTCGTCGGCTGCTGCTGATCTACAGGGTTGGCGGGTGCAGTGCAGAGCAGAGGCTGTGGAGTGGAAAATATTTAAGTACAGTAGGCAGGCCCAGGTTCGGGCGAAAGACGGACGGGATGGGCGGGCGCGGGGCTGCAAACGGCAGTAAAAGTAGGGAATAGGTTTGCCCTTTGGACAAAGACTTTTACAGAAATTGCACTTTGCAAGGATGACAAACAGCCAACTGGATCAGCGTGGTAGCAAATCACGTCTCCTCCATTACCGCAGCGCTATGGGACTACCTACCTAACCCACGCCTGTTGGTGGTTGATCAAAGTCATTATCACACTTGACCAAGCGTCATGCACCCGACCGGCTTGCTGCCTTATTGCGGTATAACGTGGTGAAGCACGCCGAGTCTTCGCTCCCGAAGCCCACCTGAAGTAATTCAAGCCGTGATGGTTTGAGTCATGCCAAGTACCAATACCGTTCATGGGGGTTCGTCTACGTTGCTCCAGTTCATCAACCTACCATGAGTACCACGCATCCCATCGTAGAGCAGGATTGTCTAGGCACAGTACCTAGTTCGTGCTATCTTATCGCGATATTGAAACACATGCATGCGCCACACGTGGCGCTGCTTTTCCTCAACGCCTCAAAAAACAATCCGCGGCAAGCTTCATCGCCGTTGACAGCTGCTGCTGCCGGCGTCCCTCCATCATGTCCCTCTCGAGGCCTCCCGTCAGGTTGCTCGGGCTGACAAGATGCAGTAAATGCCGCTACAGATGGTCTGTTCACCAACGGGGCTTTGCAACAGCAACCCGGGCAGAAACAGTGAGCTCTCAGGACAGGACCCCTGACACTGCTGCTTCAACAAGGGATGCTCCCAGAAACCCCGGGGCGTCTACCGGTCAATTGAAGCAGGGAAAAGGACTCAGGGTAGGCCTTGGGTTAAGAGGACTTCAAGGAAATGCCGGAAATAAGGAAAGGCAGGGCGAGCCCAGGCTCATCTTGGGCCACTCAACAGACGCACCCATTCGAGCTAGGTTTGCACCGTCGCCTACTGGTTATCTTCACTTGGGCTCATTAAGAACGGCCTTGTTCAACAAGCTCGCTGCAAGCGCATCCAAGAACGGGTCCTTCATCCTTCGCATCGAAGACACGGATCAGGTAGGTCACGTCCACCTGCCAAACCCCGTGAACGATTCCTGATGTTTACATTACAGACGCGCCTCGTTCAGGATGCCGAACAGCGTCTGCTGGAGGACCTCAAATGGGCTGGTCTATCGTGGGACGAAGGACCAGACTGCGGAGGACCGTACGGTCCCTATCGCCAGGTAAGATCTCCATGACCACTCTCACGGCCCCTCGTCACCCCAGCTCATGAGCCATGGTGCACAAGTCTGAGCGCCTTCCCACGTACCACGCACACGCCCAGGAACTCATCGATCACGGCCACGCCTACCGCTGCTTCTGCAGCCCGGAGAAGCTCGATGCTGAAAAGGCCATCCTGCACCAACAAGGCCAGCCGACCGTGTATCAGGGCACTTGCCGTGACATCTCTGAATCCGAGTCCACCCGCCGCGCTGCCAGCGGAGAGTCTCACGTCGTTCGGCTGAGGAGCTACAAGTTCGACAAGGCTGTTCACAGAGACCCGGTGTATGGCGTCTTTCAGAACAAGTACGGCGAGGACGACTTCATCCTCGTCAAGCGGGACGGGTTCCCGACGTATCACTTTGCCAATGTTGTTGACGACCACCTGATGAAAGTGACTCATGTCATTCGCGGAGAGGTTAGTATTTGTATTTATAGTATCTTGCCGATGGTGACGGTTCGCTAACGGAATATCGCAGGAATGGCTTATTTCGACTCCAAAGCACTTGCTCTTGTACCGCGCTTTTGGCTGGACACCGCCGACCTTTGCCCATCTCGGATTACTGGTTCATCCAGACGGCAATAAGCTGAGCAAGCGCAACGACAGCGCCAACCTGTCCAAGTATCAAGCCGATGGCATCTTTCCCATGGCTCTCCTCACCTGGCTCGCCAACTTGGGTTCCTCTTTCAAGCCCAAGACACCAGTTCTCCGCACTATCCAAGCCATGGCCGACGCAGTAAGCGTGTTTCATCCTCGGTCTTAAGTATAAGCGTCTGACAATGTCCCAGTTCACCTTCAAGTTCACCCGTGGCGGCATCAAGCTCAATTTTGAGAAGCTTAGCCACTTCCAAAAGAAATATCTCCAGGATCTCGCCGAATCCCCCAACTTGGAATCACCTGAACAGGAATCCGAAACCCTCGACAAGATCATCGTTCAGCCCTTGCTGCGAGACATTGAGCGCATCACTACGCACCAAGACTCGGCAGCCGAATGGGTCTCCGAAGCCTGGCGGGCTCCCCTAGAGCCTGTTCCGGCGCTGGTCGACGAGGGCCGCAAAGAACAGTACATCTTCAAGATGCTGTACCGTGGAGTGCGCGGCCTCGACGCTCGCGACACCCTGATCCGCGAGCATCCGTACCTCTTCTGGCGCGTGCCCACCGAGCTGTACAAGTCCTCCCTCGCCGACGCCGCGCCTGATCATCGACACGTCGTGGCCATCAGCGAGGCTACGGCGGATCCCGCTCTGTGGGAAGGCGACGGCACCCAGGTCATGGAATTCGTGCTCGAAAAGGTCGAGGCTGCCGGCGCGAACCGCCAGCTCGCTCACGACACTATCCGGCTCATTGGTGCGGGCAGCCCGAACCAGGTGTCGCAGAACAGCCCCAGGTTGTTTTACATCCTCGGCAGAGACGAGTGGGTGTATCGACTTGGTATCGTCCAAGGGCTGATCGGTGAGCTCGAGCGATGAGTCGCTAGATGCGTATCTTTTTGAGAGCAAAAGATACATTTGTTCTTCATCATATGGCCTCCCTTTCCGGCACGTTTTACTGTAAATTGATATTTAGAGGATCAAACATTGTAGAGTAGGATAAGCGTGGCATATTAGCATGTAACCATAATTGTATCATTAGGACAACGCATCGCGTGTGCGGTGCTTGAGCAGCCAATGCTCCCTGCCGACATAAACGACAAACCCTCCCCCCCTCTTTTAGCAAGACTCTTTTTCTTAGCACGAAGCAACAATTGTGAAAGAGCGGGTTGAACATGTGCACCAAGAAGTCGAGCGTTGGTATCTGGCCTTGCAGCCCTCTACATTGTCCATCACTGCTAGCTCTTCTAATTAAGCAACAACGTCGCCAAATCCTCTACTAGTTACAAGGAACCACATGTGAAGACCATCCCATCCAAGAAAATCCCCATCATTTATACCGTCTCCCACTCCCTTGGGCCGGACTTTCAAATCAACCCTCCTCTAGTAGCTGCCAGGGCAGCTACGTCAAATAGTCTTGCCAAAAAGCACAAGCTTTTCGTCACATGCGTAGATAGTAAGGAAAACAGGAGATTGTCCGTTAAGTCATGATATGCTGTTGTTTGCAGACAAACGCCATTGAGGCGTTGTGGGGTATATATGTGTGTGTAAATCTAAATTTCATAAATCCAAACCTGCGGCTGTTAGTTATTTGAACTTGCATGATGGGCAGCTTTTGTGCTTGACTTACCTCCAACTTGCCAATTTCTTGCCTCTGTCGTCGTGCTTGGCTCTTAGCACTCATGACCACCATATCCAGATCATCCTGGTCGCCCATGGTGATCTTGTCTCCGTCAGGTACGTCCTCGTCCCTAACCTTGATCTTGAACTTGCGTCGCAGGCCGAACTTGTCACGTATGCGATCGACGAAGTCGGAGAACTCCACAGCAGTGCCGATCATGATATATCGCACGTCCTCTGCGTGAACCTTGACGCGGATCTTGCGGACATCGATTCGTCTTGAAGCTGATCTCGAAGACATGGAAGTGCCGCGGCGGCCCGTCATCATCTCGAAATCGCCTTCGTCAAACGAGCCTTCGTAATCTGAAGCATCATCTTCTTCCTCGATATAGCGAGGCTGCTGCCTTGGGCGCGCTTGTTGCCTGCTACCACCAGACCCACGAGATCCCTGGTACATATCATAAAGATCGTCCGGGTACGCATCGTCCTCTTCGTCGATCGGTCCTGCGCTACGACTTTGCATGCGGGGAGGCCTCATGCTCCGAGAGGGTCCTGCAGAGGAAGCGGATCTCGTGGGCCTCGATCGGCCATCTTGAGGGGAGCCAGCCTTCTCGTATTTGCGATTGGACTCTGGAGGGGGCTGAATGCTGAGCTTGGCTAGGGCAGGCTTCTGACCGTTTCGAACGGATGCTGCGCGCGATGGCCGATCAGACTCTGGCGGGGGTGTCGGCGGGAAGACATTACGTTGGTTGGGAGGTTCGGATTGCTGACTGCGGGACTGGAGGCCAGGCTTAACTAGGTTCGTAGCAGCGTAGGAGATGTTGTCTACTGGCCGATCGTCCTTGATTTCAATTTTGGTGGCCTTCACATAGTGTTAGCAATTGACTAGCCAGAAGGGTGTGCGGTGAGTCTTACATTCTTGATTTCCGAGCCGGCGAACCCGGTGAACGCATTGGCGCGGTCTGAGGCAGCGACAAGTCTGGCCTTGCCAAGATAGTCTTTGGTCTTGAGGTTGCGCACCTTGGCGTCGTTCGGCCTGTAAACAACGCCCACGGGAATGGAGAACACAGTATAGCCCTGCGTTCGATTAGCACAGACTGCAAGCCAGCTATGAGTAGGTTATCCTACCTCTGCCTCCTCCCGGATCGCCTCGTCGATAACGTTGTGATCCTCGACCACCTTCTCTTTTGAGGCGTAACTCAGGTCCTGCATGCCGGGCTCCCGCTGCTGTAGGTATATGTAGCATAATCCTCTGTTGAACAAGACTTCGCACGAGTACAGCTTGAAGAGAAGGCCGAGTTGAGCGTAGTCGATCATGTTGTTGCCGCGGAGGTATAGAAGGGTATCGTTGAAGTTGGCCAGGGCTTCCTCGAAATCGCCTAGGAGGAAATTGGAAACGCCCTGTTGAAAGTAGGCGACAGCCAGATATTGGTCCAGTCGGATGGCCCGTTGATAGGCTTCGACCTGTGAGCAGGTGGTTAGTGCTGGGTACGGCGGAGCATGGAGAAGTCGTGGGTGGACAAACAGCTTTCTCGTGCTCGCCGAGTGTGGCATGGATAACTCCCATGTTGAAAAGAATTTTGCTCGTATCTCCAATCTTGTCGAACTCACCCAAAGCCTCCTCGAACTCATTGTTGTCATAGCGGCCCAGGGCAGCCACCCATGTCTCGATTTCCTGCGCAAGGAGCCGACGGTTAGTTGAGGCATTGCAAGGTATGGCGTGGCACGACGACGACACTCACCTGTTTCAACGACATGTCGAAGGCCTTTGGGCAGTGCCAATGACACGGGAGATGTCGAACCGAAGCCTTGCCTTCACGAAGTCGAGTTTGCAAAAGATAAATGTGTAAATGTTAGGGGCAGGAAGAGGCGATGGAGCTACCAGGCCCAGTCGGGGTGTTGGGCGCCTAAGGAAATATATAGTAGCGGCAGGGCCGTGGAGGTTGCAGTGAACTTCCCCGCTTCAGGCTGGCAATTGGCTGGGGTGAAAGCGTGGAAGGCACTGGTGGGCTTGGCAAGCCGGAAGGGTTGCAGAGGGAAGGAAGTACTCTGAAGACCCTGGGCAGGAAATTGGTCGAAAAGGGGAACAAGCTTCTTGGATCTTTTCGGCCCACCTATCTAAATTCCACGATGCCAATTCCTGGTGGTTTGCTGGGTCCCGTGGCTTCGCTTGCGTTGTGCGCGAGGGGCAGGGCACTAACACAACTGTGGTGTTGTACGACGCCGATCGATCTTAGATCTTTTGCGGAGATGTTGTTGCAAGCGATGACTTGTTGGCCATGTAAGATTAATATGGCGACGATGTATTACGATCCCCCCTCAAGTAACCCGGCCGGCCGAATCTTGGAGTATTGGAGTGTTGGTGATTAGTATGTACGTGGGAGTGCTCGTGCTGGCACTAATTCGGACGGAAAGGACTGGCAGTGGACGGGGAATCGTGCCACTAGAGAGCGGTGGTGCTGCGAAGCGACTGAACTATCGATGTGAAGCCAAGGTGACGAGATAGTGTCCTCTGCAGCTCTTGGTATGTAAGGGAGGGAGGAAATGGTCAGATGAAAAAAAAAAAAAAAGTATAGAAAAAAAAAAAGGTGGACGAGTACCAGCGCCTAGAGAAATGAATGTGCGAATCTGAGAGGGCGGACAAGAGAAGAGGCCGGAGAATATTGGAACTGGCTGTCATGTTGGCGCCGGCGGGTAGGTATAGGCAGGCTAAGTCATGCAAAATCGACCTTCTGTCACCTACCACACCTCCCTTCCCAAACGCTAGGGGGTGTTTCTTCACACAGCCAAGCAGTAGGGGGGGGGTGGGGCGGGGGGAGTGACGCCGGTTGGCTTGTCCTCGAGGACGAGTGCGTGCGTGCGTGCGTGTGTACTGTGGTAGGGAGGAAACACAGAAGACGACGATGCCTTGAAACGGGGTGGATGAGGAAGGGGGAGGGGTAGGCTGGCGGGAGGCGTGCGAGGACTGTCGCAGAAGACACGTCCGTGGGCTTCTCTTACATCGGCTATTGCTTGACATACTACGAAGAACAGCGTTTGCGCCGAGGCTGGCAGAGTGATGGTCAGGGTCGATAGGGGGTTGCCAGCCGCCGGTGTGAAGCACAGTCTACGGGGGACATGACGGTATCGGCAGTTGAATCGTCTTGGGTTGTGTGAAAGTGCGAGGGACGATGGTCAGGCAAGGCGATGCGAGAATTGACATGGACTGAGGGTGGCAGCATGGCATCTGTCAAACCAAGATCCCGGATGGAAACAAAATGGAACGATTGATAAAAGATCAAGACGAAAGACTTAGCATGGCCCAATCAATCTACCAAAGGGCTGCAAGAATCGTACGATAATGATGCTGCTGTTTCTCGCTCCATCATCGCGTGGTATAAACCGCACGTTTGCCCTCCCCAGCATCAGTGAGATGGATGCAAGCCAGCATCGAACAATGCCTTTCCAGGGGAAGGTTGGCAGGCCCCAACCCCTGGTCCCGCATTGGCTTCGTCCTATCTTGGGGCATTTAGTGTTGCAGCCCGTCGCGACAACCCACCTGCCGCTGATTGGGTTAGGGGAGGCAAGGGTGTGTGTAGGGGTGTGTGTATGTGTGTGGACGCTTGCTTGCTCATGCAGCGCCGGGGCGCGTGGCCTGCGGGTTTGGCCTGGCCTGGCCTGCAGCATCGTGCCCCCAAGCAACCAACCACTGGGGAGTAGATGACGTTGGCTTCTAAGCGCCGCCCAGCCCGTTAGGCCGGTGACGGAACCTGCAGCACGGCGACCTTGTCTTGTTCTTGTTGATGTCTGCAAGGAACGAAGGAACGAAGAGGCTGGGGAAGTGTTGGTTGCGCAACGCACGTTTCTGGCTCCTTGCTGACAAGAGCGCGGCTATTCTCAACACCGTCGTTCAGCGTTCGGCGTTGGATTTCCGTCTTTCGAGGTGTCCTTCAAGCCTCGTGGGTCAAGGCATGTCACTCATCACGAACCGGCACGCACACGGTCCAGCAGCCAAGGCACCCTCAGACACGCTGCGGCGGGAACGGTGGAACTGGTGCGTGATGGTGACACAGTGGGGATCTGCGCTAGCAGAACCGTCGCCTGCTCACGATTGGTGAAAAAGGGCGAGGCCGCGAAGATGCAGACTATCACAGATAGACATGTGATGCAGTCGAATGCCGGCCTTCGAGCCGTCCAGCTCGGCTCGTACAGGGCACTCTGCTCTGCTGCTTGATTGGGCAACTTGCTTTGCTCGATTCCAGCACGGCGCTTCAACGACCTATATCATCACAGCGAGGGGAATAATGCGCTGCTGTCGCTGCTTGACGACGATGGTGGGCACGAAGGCAATCGGCGCGATTCGAAACCTCTCCGGTATGGGTAGGCACCCTCATGCCACGGCCGTTTAAACGGCGGTATGCGAAGAGACTTTTTCTTCTTATCGTGCATCAGCACCGGCCTCTGCTGTCCTATCCGTTCTGGTCTTAAGGCATCAAGCCATCAACATCCCACATTCGCTTTGCCTTGCTACGTTGCCCTTGTATCCCTGGTCGTCTCAATGAGGTTCCCTCTTGCTTCTTTTTCCCTTCTCTCCCTGAACATGATCGCCCGTTGCCGTAACCTTGGTATCCTTGGTAGACATGCCTGCCGCGCGCCGTACCAACTGGTCCGGCCGTCGTCTCAATCGAAACTCGCGTGCGCCTCAGCTTGTTTGAGGTTGTCTTTCCGCTCTTCCGCCGCGACTGGCTCGGAACGAGGGGGGGTGAAGCTTCTGCGTCCAATCTCGTTCCTAGGATCGACTCAATTTTGAATCCCCAAAGTTTGCGTGTTTGAGAGTAGGCCTTGGTTGATGCGTAGGATTGATTTCATCCGATTGTGATGCCGCCGAACGGTAGACTATCAATCGTAAGGCGGTTTAGTCAGGCGTCGTCTTTTACCGGTTTGGCATTGAATCGTGTCAAGGTAGTGTCTGTGTAAGTAAATCACACAAGCAACCCCAACCTCGGGTTGCTACTACTCCTACAACAGTAATCTCTATTCAGCATTGTTCGAATCAAAATCCCTAGCCCATAACCCACCGAGTTCTCCTATATGTTCTTTCTTCTTCGTCATCAGAAATGTTTTGTAGTGGCCCGCCGTCCTCAACCCTTGCACCGTGCCCTGGTCGTTCTCCTGTCTCTCCCGTCTCACTTCGTCTCATCTTGCAAACCTGCCACCGCCACAGCCCCCTTTAGGTCTCCAATGGGTGGGATCTTCGCGGCCGGGTGTTTCCCCTTCGTCGGCCTGGTCGCCTCGCAGTTGCCGTGACAAGCCTTTTCTCGCTTGCCTCTCGATATGTCCCTGGCCGGTAGCTACTTTGTTTTCATCCTTCTGCGCGATCTTGTGTTAGGGGCGTTTGTTGTTTGCTTCTTAACTATACGGACGAAGGATTCACTTGGCAGGGTACATTCTGGCGATGCAAAGTCCATGGCTCAAGACGCCGTATGGCGGCTCAAACAGAGCGGCAGCTACTACATACACTGTGGCGCATAGGCAAGGAACGTGTGGGATGGCGATATCTTGGTGAGTGGTCAGTTCTGGCTATCGAATTGCCAAGCGAGTTACGCATGCTCTATGCCTGATGCTTTCATTTTGGCCGCTTAGCCGTCGTATTGATGCTTATCACACACCGCAATCACGAATATGAAGGCTTGCTGGCTGCGCTCTAGGGCAGTACATGATGATGTAGTCTGGAGCTACCGGCAATGCTACTCTACAACATGCCTTTCTCAACCTCATCCTTTCGCTCCTCCCAGAGCGTCTTCCCTGTGCAAGAACAAACCGTCTTATCGTTGTCCCACATACCAGCACTGCGCGCAATGACTCCAACCACAGTGTTCTCGTCGTTCTCGAGTGGCTTCACGCCCTCCTCCTGCCGCGTGAGGATCATGGCATGTCCGATGACCTCCCAGACTTGGAATGGGTGATCCACGAACCCCGATCCCCGCCCGTCCTCGCCCACCTCGACAACGCCCAGGAACCCCTTTGCGTCCGCATCGCCGCCCGCCCATACGGGCCCGGTAGACTGAGCCCCGTTCTTCAGGTCGCCATACTCCCTGATGGTGGCGCGGTACGTGCCTGGTGCCACGCCGCGGACCGTCAGGTCTACCAGTGTCCTGCTCGGGTTGACCTGCACCATCCTTGCCAGACCTCTGACACTGCGGGCTTGCTCTTCGCGGCCTGCCGTCGTGGGTTGCTCTGCAAACGACTCGAGGATGCTCACGGCGGCGCCTGTGGATCATCGGAGTTAGTCGGCATTGCCAGCAGATGCGTCTGTGCCAAGACAGGCCTCTGGAGGGGCATGCGACGGGAAATCGCCTGACGTACTGTTCGATGCGCCAGACCCGCGCAATATCGCATCTTTGCCCGTGGCCTGGATAGCCTCAACTATGGCGGATGGCGCCGCTGTCAAAAAGCCTTTGTGAGCCAATGGTTGCGTACGTCATAGATAAGGCCGTGCTGCTCACCAGAGCCCTCTACTGAGACCAGCTGGTCCTTGAGGTTGGCTTCGACTTTGCTGACCCCGGCAAGCTTATACAGCGAATTCGAAACATCTTTGACACAGCCATCGCAGTGCAGCGGCACGGCAAAGAGTGTCTGTGAGCCAGGGTTGAGACGTTTCATCAGTACGCTCCCGTTCAACCTCTTCTGGAACCGCCACCGTTCACCACCAGGTGGCATGCACGCACCTGGAATGAGTGATTGACTGTCATCTTGGGCGCAAGATCTATGTTGCTCATATCAGATCAACCAGATGAACCGCCACGAGGGAAAGCCTGCAGGGGTTGCAGGGACGCACATGTGTGGTTGGGATTTGATGATAACCAGCTTGGGGTTGTTTGACGGCGATATACAGAGTATCCGACCAATGCACAGGCAGATGCAGCTAGGAGTTTGGGAGCTGTAACTCGTGACATTTTAAGCCCATGAGGCGCATTGCGCTGCTTTGAAATCCATAGGACGATCCAAGCCCGTAATAACCGGGACTCAAGGCTCCATGCAGTGTGGGGCACCTGCCGTCTCCTGTGTATCTCGAAGTCAGGTGATCTCAGTCTTGTTCCAACGAAGCCATCGCCAGATTCTTCAAGATATTCCTTATGAAATACGAGGATACGTAGTAGAATGTATGTGCCTGCTCATGCAATCGCGACGCAATGGACTCTGCTGGCTTGAAGGTCATGTATTCTTTTGGAAGCATGCAAAATCAAGTGCGCAAGCTACTGATGCTTCGGACAGCTCGCTACCAAACCTATCTCAAGATCAAGAGGACAGGCAAATTAGCCAAAGTAATCTTGTAGCCTCTTCCATTGATTCACTCTTTTTTGCGGCTCTGTAGAGATGGCTCATCCTTGCAATATGTGAAATCACTCGGGTTGCCAGCTATCGATCATTGGCCAATGAGAGAGCGTCGGTAGGGTGAGTCAGCAGCCGACCCTACAATCCAAACTTTTGTCGATGTCTTCGAATTCCAATCATCCAAAGGCTCCAGCACCTCTTTCAGCGAAGAATTGGCAACGCAGCGAGCTCGACGGCCATTCCGGGAATTAGCAGAATCGTTCTTTGGAGGCAGAAGCCTCGCCAACCTCCGCGATGTCCCAGACCCTTGGCTTGGTAGGTCGCCCGACTCCTGACTGAAGTCTCTACCCTCTAATGCTCTTTCAAGACGCGACTCGCCTACTCTCGATCCTGGCATCATGTCTCGGCCACAGCCCTCCATCCGACCCTATCGACCCAGCCCGGCGTCGTCCCGCCTTCTCTAGGACGACTGGCTTCGCGAATAGCCGTGATCCTCATGGGCAAGCACAAGCCCATCTGGGATCCTTCAACCGACTGCGGCGACTACGTTGTCGTAACAAACTGCGCGGCGCTCTATGTGACAGGACGCAAGAAGTGGCAAAAGACATATTATCGGCACACCACGCGACCCGGTAGCTTGAAAGCTGTCACCATGGATGTGCTTATGGAGAAGCACGGTGGAAGTGAGGTTCTGCGAAAGGCAGTGCGTGGCATGCTACCCAAGAACAGGTTGAGGGATAAACGGCTGGCTAGGCTCAAGGCATTTGAAGGCGAGGCGCACCCTTACCAGCAGAACCTGGTACGATTCGGCGATACCGTGGTGGGTACGGAGGGTTGGGAGAAGGTCATGGAGAGAATCCGGGAGAAGGACAAGGAGAGGCTATAGCGAGGAGATACGAATGGCAGAGGATACATTGTACATTGTACTATTTGTAAAATATCTTGGGCACGACATGACTTGGGAATTCAACCGTCAAGGACTACACTTTATCCACCGTCATGGATCTGCCATGTTCAACCGCCACAAACTGTGCCTCATGCTGCCACAGTCATAAGACGAGTCAATTGACAGCTCTGGAACCGAGGCAAACGACTAGCAACCTTGACGCTACGATCTTGCCGCATCAGCTCCTTATTAGATGTTCAAAGATCCAATCTAGCAGTTTCGGAAGAATTTCTATTGATGGCGCTGAAGCGCGCTTGTTTAACCAATGAAAAATACAACAACCTAAACAAAGAAAATGCACGAGGTATTCCGGTTCAAACGCCATGATTATATGCATAACCCGAGTCAATCCATTTCCTAGTCGCGAGACACCTCGCACTTGATGAGGCCGTTGGGACCTGACTGGGGGACGTAAACCTCGGCGTCCTTGCCGGTGTTCTGAAGGCCCTTGTGCCAGCTCAAGTCTATCGCGTTCGTCAGTGAATGTCACATCAAATGTCGTAAATGCTAAGGACTCACCGAGCTCGAAGTAGTGCTTGTTGGGGAGCTCGTAGCTCACGGTTGCGACGTCGGGTACGTCCGCGAGGATCTTCTCGGACATCTTGTACATGGTGGCCTGCACGCTGGCGCTGGCATCCTCAGCAAACAGCTTGAGGGTGGTGTTCCGGGCCGACTCCCACGCCTTGTCGAACTTGGGAATGGACTCCTCGACGTTCTTGAGACCGGCAAAGGTCTTCCACTTCCAGGTAGCGTCAACGTCGGTGGAGAGGATGCGGTCCCAGGTCTCGCGGAGCGTTGTGTACTCGTCCTGGACATAGCCGTGAAAGGCGGAGCCCGTGCTCTTGAGGACGGTCAGGCCAGCAATGCCGCTCTTGATGGTGATGCCATCCTGTCGGGTGACGCGAGCCTCGACGTTGCGCGTCTCCTCGCTGTCCCTGATGAAGCTGTGGGGATGGGGCTCACCGTCAATGGACATGCGCGTCCAGCGGTGCGTGACGACCTTGATGTGGGCGGCGTGGATGTGGCTGTACTTTTCAATAAAGTGGCTTCCGAGGATGGAGGCGTACAGCTCCGGAGGGGTGACGGGGTGCTGCTTGGCGATGATGTAGATGGTGTTCTTGATAGAGTCGGTGGCCACGACGACGCTGTTATCGGCCTGGGTGTAGGAGGTGTCAATGTCGCCCTCGAGCAGACAGCAGACGGTCATCTCGACCACGGTCTGGACGCCGGTGGCGGCGTCTCGGTGGACCTTGTAGACGCGGACATTGTCCTTGCCGTAGCGGGCAGCAGCAACGCGAGGCATGGTGTCTTTGGTGTTGTTAGACAGGAGGGGTAGTTGCAGGGTCTTTGAAGAGGGGTGATGGAAGCAGGATGAGACTCGAGCCGCGGTACAAGACGAGGATAAGCAAGAAGTGTTCAAAGGGTTGGAGAAGGCAGTTGCAGTGATTGAGAGTGTATCGTCCGGACATCCAATGCTGGTGTTGAGTGCGAGATGGACGAGTCTATATATATACGGGCAGTGAAGCCGTTTGATACCGTATCCTCCGGGAAAGAGATAAGCCTCGTCTCCGCGGGCCGCGCCAACAAGCCAGCCCAGTGCTGCCAAAGGTACATGCAAAATGCCCTTGTCCCTGCGCCAAAAGGATCGCCAATTGCTGGGCGCCGGCGGCCGTTCGATTGGTCGACAAGGAGAGCGGCGTAGGCTGCGGCCGAAGCATGGTGCCAGCTTAGCGGGCGGTGGGCTCCGGAGNCACGGCCGGTGCCCCCAAAGGTCAGTCAGGTGGGCTTGCGATGGCGGCTCTGGACAGCATGGTCAGATCAGCCATGGGGTTTGATCTGGATTTCCAGATCCATTGAGTAAAGGGTTCCACTATCATGTTTTCTTCCAGCAGAGAGATTGCTCTCGAACGGGTCTACCATCACACAAGGTGGTCTAGGCATTGCCGATGCTACAACACCACGTCGTATTCGACAGCACTCTTGCCTTGACAAGCATGACCAGTATTACATGGCGGGTTGTGGTGGGCTATCACGGCACTGCACTTATCAACTCTAGGCTCGGGGATTTGGTAGGTAGGTAGTTTGGTCCCCCATGTAGTCGAGAGGCCATGTCATGTAGCGTCGCATGCGTTCCCTTCAAGTCGGGTAGTTCTATCGCACCAAGGATGGGGGGATAGAGAACGCAGCTTCAGCTTGGCAAGGCAGCTTCCTAATATGACGGGCTGGACGGTCGAAGAGAGGCTCGTCACCTTCCTCAGTCTATCTAGTAATATTCGTCATGAAGCACGCTTCAATTGTCCCGCGTCCTCTATTCGTGCATTATGCCTACTATCTCGACACTGTGTCACTCTCATCTTCGAGTAAGGTATATCCTTCCCAGTACTTCTCAAAGAACACCTTTCGTCGAGAGCTGCTCGCGGAATCATTGCAAGCACCAATGAGGCTAGGGGAGCAAGTGTGGGGGAACCGACCGCCAGCCCTGCCACTGGTGCCCCCTGCCCAAACGTGGCTCACCCGCCTATTCTGACCTAGCAGCATCTATCTGCCCACAGATCGCAATGACCAACTCCAGCACATGCCTCCTAGCAGCCATTCATCACCACCACCACCACCACAATCGTGTTCATCGATAACGATCTTTTCCCGTCAGATCAACGCTTCTTGGTATCTTGTACGATCCGAATACAGCCGTTTGCTTTAGGTTCTCTTGTGTTCCCTCCCTCGCCGATCCAGGCCAATCCATCGCTGGGAATTGTTCTTGGTATTACTGCATACATCGCGACTTGCACTCAACGCAACCACGACCTGATCCTGCTTGCCCTTCACCGCTGCCAACCGACACCCGACACCCGAGACCACCCAACAAGTACCGCCTCGTACCATTGCCTAGTCGACTTCATTCTCCCCTTCGCCCGACAGCACGCGCCTGGCTCGCACCTCCGCGACGACAACCACTACGTGAACGACTCCGCATGCCACCCGTCAGGTAGCAGACGGATGCCACGCAACCACCAGAGGGCCCCGTCCCCGTCGGTGGGCCGGCTAGAACTGTCCTGCTGGATACCTCCGCGACGCCGATCTAGACGACCCTGACCACAATGAGTCAAGGCTCGCACCAGAACCCCCCGACGCCCCAGCTGCAACAACAGCAGCTTGGCCGGCCCAGTCTCGAACGCGATGGCAGTAGCGGCGGCCTCCAGCCTCCGAATGGCGGCCCGGGCCGTAATCCATCGGCCTCGGCCCTGTCCTTTCATCCACGCGGCTCCAGTCTGAACCCGAGTGTTGGCCCTGGGAGCTTCAGCTCGGAACTGCGTAGCCAGATGATGTCGAGTCGCGCAGGCAGCCGCGTGGATGTTTCCTCGGTGTATCCGGGCAGTGTGATGGACAAGGTGGACGAGGACGACGACACCGTCATCGAACAAACCATCTCAGTACTCAAGGACAGGCTGAACCGCGAGCTGAAGATCAAGGAGGGTAGTGAGAACATGCTCGAGGCACTTCAGTCTAAGAAGGCGAAGCAGGCCAAAGAACAACGTTCCAAGGTGGAAGCCGAACTCAGCGCAAGCAACAGCCGCATCAAGGAGCTGCGGCAAAGACTTGCTGAAGCACAACGCTCCCGGCCTGCCGCCCCCAGCACCCCTACCAGAGGCAGGAACCAGGACAATCTAGCTCAGTCAAGCGCCATCCGCTCGCCACCCAGTGCTTCGCGCTCGGATGACGGCTCGGATATTGAAGAGACGACGGAAAGCCCAACTTTTGCACTGGCCGAGCTGCTTCAAGCGCTAGAGGTGGAGGGCATGATGCCTGAATACTACGTTAGTAGGGCGAACTCGCTGGTGGAGTTGTTCAAGCGCCATCCGACACTCAAGTATGATTTGGTGTGGTCCATCTTTGGTCTACGCACGCAGATGATGCTACTTAGCGATAGCCGTGATGTTGTGGCGGCTGGATACCGCATGACGAGATATGCCATTTCAGACGTAGCGTCCCTCAAAAGGATACGTGCTTTGAATACGGACTTCCTAGTGATACGGTCAGTATTCGCATCTTCCTACTGCCTGGAATTTCTGCTGATTGATCAGATCGTTAAACAATTATCGGAAAGCGGACGTTGAGCGAGAGCAGGCTCTCAAATTCGTCCGCGCCTTCTTGGACGTCAAAGATGGCGTCAAGGAAATCTCGCGAGCAGTCGTGAGGACTATCGTCGCGGTTGCTGAGCATGGTGAAGATCGACGTACGAATGCCCAGATCATCGAGCAAGAGTTTGATCGATTACGGCCTATTTGCATCGAGACGCTGGCCGAAATCATGGTGCGAGACCCGCGCCTTCTGCTTGCCTCCGGGGGGGTAGGGCCACTTTCTGAAGCCTTGTCGGAGGGTACCTACAAGGCTCCTGAAAGCCTATCGTCCGCATTCCTTTTTCTCCTTGACGCCCCTCAGAGACGCAAGTACCTTCAGCCCGGTTATGGGCTTGATGTTCTTTTCCTGGCCTTCACAGACCATCTTCTCGGCAACGACGGAATCCTGAAGCAAAATTCAAAAGCCATTGCCACGTCGTTGAAATCGTGGTCAGGTCTTATGACCCTCTGCATGTACGATTTACGATCGGTTCGGTCTCTCGTTTCGAGCATGGTGCTGCCTAGCCCCGCGATTCGGGAGACGGTTCTCGACCTCTTATTCACTCTGCTACGAATCAAGCCACCAGCCTGGGCGACGTCCTTCCTGGCAGGTCGAAGATTGACCACCTACGGCAGGGTGGCCAATCTCAAGTCAACGAACGGCAAGGACAAAGAGGCAGCTTTCATGGAGGAAGAGAGCGGAGAACAGAACTTTGTAGAGCACTACACGGCTCTATTGCTAGCAATATTCATCAAGGCCGGGCTTTTGGGCAGCCTGTTGCAGGTCGCACAGACGGAGGAAGATCCCATGCTGAAGCGTAAAGCTACCTTGTTGATTGGTGAAGTCCTCAAGCTTGCAAGTCGCTTGCTGCCACCGTCATGGAGCGCCAGTCTGCAGCTGCTGCCAGAACTCTTCACGGCAGCCGCGCACGTCAGAGACGACAGCCACTTCATCGCCTCTGGTATTGTCTACCAGATAAGCAGCGTCAGCCGAACGCTGTACAGAAGTGCTCCTTCGGGTTCATACTCTGGCGCCCTTCCCTCATCCAACAGCATGAATGATTTGACATCCATGGAAGAACATCCCAAAACCAACGTTCCCCTGGTGTTTGATGACGCCACGTTCCGTCAGCTGCTGATAGAGACCAACGTCTTGAACAGCTCTAACTATAGCAAGTGGAATTGGGAGACCATCATGAAAGTCATTGATGGGCCGTTGCAGGTCGGGAAACGGCTGGAAGAAGCCATCAAGGCATCCAAATTTATGAAAAGGATCATGAGCTTCTACCGGCCGTTCAAGTATAAATTCACCGACATCAAAAATACTCGAAACACGCAGAAGTACATTAAAGTGGGATGTGTCTTGATGAACTCGCTGCTTCAGTCACCAGAAGGAATCAAATTCCTCGCGGACAGCAAGCTGCTGAGACAGATCGCCGAATGTCTGGCTCAGTGCGATCCGGTAAGTCCTGCTTGATGTGTGTATATGGAAACGGCTTGACTGATGTAGCATAGACCAGTGGTTTGACGGCGCAGTACCCCGTGTTTTCTCCTGATCGGTTGACAGATACGCTTTCCTGGGGCTATTTTCCCATGATTGGCGTCCTTAGTAGTGATCCCAAGGGACTGCTGCTCCTGGAAAGATGGAGAATGTTCAACATGATGTACCACATTCTCGACTTCAAACAACGGCCCGACCTGATCAAGCTGCTGCTTTCAAACTTCGACTACAGGCTTCAGGGGCATCCGCGCGTGCTCCTGTCGAAGGCCTTGACGGCGGGGGCTAAAGAGATTCGAATCCATGCCACCAATGCCCTCCGCAAGTTCGCCATCCGCCCCATGTCTTCGCTGAACGGCCAGGGCGAGGTCAGCGATTCCAAATGGGCTATTCAGCTTCTCGTAACCCAGCTATACGACCCAGAGGTGGACGTTTGCGCTACCGCTGTCAAGATCCTGGAAAAGGCGTGCAACAGAAAAACATATCTAGAGTACATTGTCGAGTGCAGGCCGGCCCTGGATCATCTGGGTGAAATTGGCGCGCCTCTCTTGTTACGCTTCTTGTCCACGTCCATTGGTTATCATTATCTCGATGGTCTCGACTACATCAGCAACGAAATGGACGACTGGTTTCTCGGGCGGAACGATAGTTATGTCAGCGTGATAGAGGCTAGTCTGGCAAAGTCGTTCCTCGCCGACCCTGAAGATCATACAAATCGGATGAGCCTGTTCGACGACGCGGAAGCCGAAGCCGACTACAATGACAGCCATGTGCCGCCGCACTTCTACAGGGAATTGACACGAACGGAGGAAGGGTGCAAGCTGTTGAGTGACAAGGGGCACTTTGATGAGTTTGCCACGACGATTCGAGAGCATGGCATGCAGTCTGAGGACCCAGAGCTGCTGACAAAGGTCAAGGGATGCCTTTGGGCGGTTGGCAACGTGGGCTCCATGGAGCTTGGTGCCCCATTTCTTGAGTCCACGGACGTGGTTGAGCAGATTGTCAAGATTGCCGAGACACACGAGGTGATGAGTCTACGCGGCACGGCCTTCTTTGTGTTGGGATTAATATCCCGCTCGACCCATGGCCTGGAAATACTCTCGGAGCATGGTTGGGAAGCAAACACAACACCGCTGGGACAGTCTCTTGGCTTTTGCATCCCGAGCAACCTGTCCAAACTTCTCTCCCTGGCTCCCTGGCGGCACGAGAGTGTGGCTTCCATCACCGTGCTTAGTAGTCAGCGGACAAGCCAGGCGCCGCCGCCCACACACCCTACTCGGCCGCCGCTGGAACCCTCCGAGATGCCGCCAATATCGAGTGAAGCGGACGTTGACAAGCGGATTCTGGAGCTCATCGTGGATCTCGGCAACATGGTTCTGTACAAGAAGGCTCTCACGGAGCTCCATAAACTCAAGCAACGCAAGCCGAGCGCCTTCCGAAGCAAGGACTTCTTCAAGGAGGTGATGGCCCTGATGGAGTGGAATCATTACAGGCTCGGGGTGAGGCGGATGGTGATTGATCTGTTCGAGAAGAACGTGATGCGGCAGATTGTGTTTGATGAGGAGGAGAGCGAGAGCAGCGAGGACGGGGGCGGTCAGATCGACGAAAGCGAAGATGACAGCTCGGGAGATGACAGGACAGAGAGGCAAAGGAGTGTAAGTGAGCCCATAGATCTGCCGCCGGACCTTATGCCTGCACCGCTGAATGTTAGACGCTGAAGAGTCGGGGCTATGAGGGGTGAAGGTGCGGTTGCGACGCGGCAAAAGCTATGGATACATAGGGAAGCGATCCATCAACTGTCATGTGGAATTCTCATCTGATCATCGTACTGTACGTATTGCGAGAGCGCGGGATGGTTACAACATTGGAAAAGGGCGGGAGATTCTGAGCGCGGCGTCAACTCGGGATATGCTTGGCAGCGAGGTGGCATGGAAAAGGCCTTGTTTCGCTCGATTTCAGGATTTCAGTAGGGCCCTAGGGCGCGCGGCTAGAAGGACGATGTAGGAGAGCGGAATCACTGCCAGGGAAGGCGGGCTCATCGGGCTGCCTACTGAGAAAACGAAGACTATAAGAAAAGACTCATGTTAGACAGCTCTACAAAAAGGCTTTGTAGGATGACGATGCCTCGGCAGCAACCAGACGACTGGGAGAAGTTGGATCAGATCCTCGTGGCGTGCGACTTGTGTCTAATGCCCAGAGCCCCGTCTGCGTGTAGCAGCAAAGCACGATGCCGAAGCGAGACAACGGCTGTGCTCCCGCGTCCTGAGGCTCGTGGTGGCAGCACGATGACGTTGAAGCTGGGAAAATGCTGCCTTTCCCCCTCCCCCACCAAATAAAAAAAAAACAGCAAACCGCCTGCTGCGACCTACCTACAATACCTTACGTAGGTAGCAACAAAGTCACCTCCTACGAGACAGGCGCATTTCATCCACGTACCCGAGCATCTTCAGTTGCCTCGCTGGTTGCCGTGCGCTCGCCTTCGCTGCATTGTCTCGCCGCCCATCGCACGGGGCTCTGCGTCGAAGATGGTTCAGGGGAGGGTGCTGGTCGTTGCCGGCTCAGACAGCTCTGGCGGCGCGTACGTGGTTTTCTCTCTCTCTCTCTCTCTCTCTCTCTCTGTCTGTCTGTCTGCAGCCTCCTCCTCACCCACCGCAATGCTTTCCCCATCTGTTGCTACGGGCCAGGCTTGCTGACGGACGTGTCGTGCCAGCGGACTCGAGGCGGACCAAAAGGTCCTCGCCGCCCATGGCTGCTACGCCATGACGGCAACCACGGCCCTGACGGCCCAGAACACCCTCGGCGTCAAGAACATCCACCCCATCCCTGCCGACTTTGTCGAGCAGCAGATCGAGGCCTGTCTCGAGGATGTAGGCGTCGACGTCGTCAAGACCGGTGAGTAGCTTCCCCCTTCTCCCCGTATAGTGGTTGTAGTGTTCCCCGAGCTGACCCCGTGTTTTGCGGGAGAGCAGGCATGTTGGCAAACGCAGAGACCATCAAGATGCTCGCCAGGGTTGTGGAAAGGCACAATATTCCCAAGTTGGTGGTTGACCCGGTACCTCTCTTTCTCTCTCTCCCTATCCACGTAAAGCCCGCTTCCCATTCCTTTTGCTGAGAAACAAACCGCCGGGTTAGGTCATGGCCTCGACATCGGGCGCCACGCTGCTCCCCCACGAGGCCATCGAGGAGCTCATCCAGCGCCTGTTCCCGCACACCACCATTCTCACGCCCAACATGCCCGAGGCCTACCTCATCCTCTCCCACCAGGACAGCGACCGGCCCTCGCACGACGCCATCCGCTCCGTCGCCGACCTCGAGGCCACCGCCCGCCGCATCCAGGCCCTCGGTCCCCGCTGGGTCCTGCTCAAGGGCGGCCACCTGCCCTTCACCGCCGACCTGACCGTCTCCCAGGGCCCGGAGCAGAACAGGCTCGTCGTCGACGTGCTCGTCGGGCCCGACGGCCAGGTCCTCCAGGTCCGCAGCCCCTGGCAGGACACCACGAGCACCCACGGCACGGGATGCTCGCTGGCCTGTAAGTCGCCCCCCTCGCTCATGTCGCAGCTCGTAGTCTTTGCTCGAAAAGGCTAACTGTTCGGTGCACAAGCGGCCATCGCCGCAGGAATCGCAAACGGGCTGGAGGTCCCTGCAGCCGTCCGCGCTGCTTGCCGCTACGTGGAAGCCGGCATCCGCACGGCACCCAAAATCGGAACCGGCCATGGGCCGCTGAACCACTTCCACTCGTCCTACACACTTCCCTTCTCCCCGTAAGCAGCACCCCTTCAGCCGCTCATACCAGCGAGGCTCAGCTGACAAGCTTGCTCCAAGGGGCTACTTTGTCGAATATCTCCTAGGGCGCTCCGACGTGCAGGCGCCATGGAACCGTTTCGTCCACCACCCATTTGTGTCGGCTCTGGGGGACGGCACTCTGCCGCTCGAGTCCTTCAAAAACTACATCATGCAGGACTACCTATTCCTTGTAAAGGCTTTCTTCCAACCCAGACCTTGGTGCGGGCTGACCGTCTCCCTTAGGTTCAATTCTCCAGGGTGAATGCTCTCGCAGCATACAAAGCAAACAACATCCAAGACATCCACAGCGTACGCAATACCACAAAGCCTCGCCCTGAACATCCAACTAACATCTCATGAAAACAGTCAACCGCCGTTGTCGGCAAGCTGCTTGACGAGATCAAGCTGCACATCGGCTACTGCCAAACCTTCGACATATCCTCGGCCTCCCTTGAAGCCACCGAAGAGCATCCAGGCAAGTTTATTTTCGCCCCGTCGTTTCTCATGCGTTTCCTTCTCAAACTCGTCCTGCTGACCTGCCAGCTAGCCTGTACCGCATACACCCGATACGTCCTCGACATCGGTCAGAGCCAGGACTGGATCGCTCTGCAAGTTGCCCTCGCCCCCTGCATGCTGGGCTACGCCGCCGTGGGCGAGACCCTCCTCGCGAGCAGCAACACCAAGCGCAGCGACAACCCCTACTGGTCGTGGATCGAGATGTACACGTCGGACGACTACCTCGAGGGCGTGAAAGTCATATCCGGTACGGCCTTTCTCTTCATCTTTCCCCAGTCATCTGTCCCCTTTCTAAATTGCACGCTTTTTTTTAGGATTACTAGAGAAGCACATCCAGCTCCAATCGCCGAGCCGCATAGAAGAGCTCGTCAAAATCTTTGTAAATGCTACACAGGTACATGGACTTTTATCCTCGTGTCATGTGGTCTCTCCGATTAACTCTATTGGCACAGATGGAAATCGGAATATGGGAGATGTATCCTCACCAGACATAGATGTAGCGGAAGTTGTGGCAGCAACTGTCTTATGTGTAGGTCACCGCCATGTGGGAGCCGAGTCAAATGTAGTGCAAGACAGCCTTGTTGCTGTAGCATTACGAACGAGAAATTTAAATGAAAATTATGATAGAGTATCGGTCGTCTGGAATCATGCTATATGCAGGGGGATTATGTGAAGAAACTCATGTAATCACCGCGTCTGAGGACAGCCCTTGGCACCACCCTTCAGAGAATCAGGCTCGATTGTATATGCTGAAAACAGTTCTATGAGAAGGCGGTAACTGAACACATATCTCTACTTGCTTCGGACATCAAAGGACCTTGAGTCGGTTTGATTCATATCGACACGACGTGGCTCCTCGCCGTCCGGCATCATCATGACGAATTCAGGCTCCGCAGGAAGAGACGGAACCGGCGGGACATCTTCCTCTTCTGCACGCTTATTCTGGCGCGTGATGCGGCCTGTTTGCTGTCGCACCCACGAGTTGACAGTGCGGAACCTGGGTGGGCTGTCGTCTGATGATTCAGTATAAAGCGTTATCCGGGACATCCTACTGGCAAGACTCTCTCGCCGGACTGGCGGCGGTGGTGGAAGGCCCTTAACGATCTCATCCCGTGTCATGGTTTGCTCCCGAAGCGTGCTCTCTGCAGAAACGGGAACGATGATGTCTTGGTCGCCAAACGCGGATGACAAGGACGAAATCTCGCTTGACCGCTTGCTCGTGTACGGTCCTTCTGTGCGGAGGGTGTTCCCAAGGCCGTATTCAGCGGTGTTGGAGGAAAGAGAATGCTTTGGCACATGTGACAAAATATTGTCAGTCAGGTACTGCAACCTGGTCTTCTCTGCATAAGCCGGCGGTAATGTCGCGACCGAGTCCATAGTCTGGTCAGTTTGGTAGTGCTCCGGATACATCTTGGCTTCCAGCGATGACGCATCATCCCTTTGTGCCTGCTCTGCCATTTGCTTCTCCTCAAAAGCTGTGGGATAAGAGTCGTCCACATTGGGAGTATCTGACTGTGAGCGGCTATGGAAGAACGGCACTGCGAGGCGGATCCTGTGGCGTGTGAATGACTGTTTTCCTCGCTTTCTTGCAGTCCGTGACTTCTTGAATGTGCGCCATAAGAACCATATCAAGCCTATAATGAAGAAAACACCGCCTAGACGATGTCAGTCAATGACCTCGTGGTATGTTGCAATGATGCTTACCAATCGCTCCCAAAATATGCACTGCCCTTTCAGCCGCGTTGGGGCCATGACGTCGGCCATAGGGGGGAGGTTCCACTACTTGCTTCCTGTCGGCGGACTCTGTGGCTGGGGCCACTGTGCTGGTCGAAGTCGCTCCGGCAGTGGCATGGGCCAAGTGAGTGGACGAGAGGGGAGAGTTTGCAATCGTTTCGAAGTTTGGCGTCGGGGATGAGCTTGATGCGGAAGACGTTGAAGTTGGGGATGAGCTTGATGCGGAAGACGTTGAAGTTGAGGATGGTGGTGGTGGTGGTGGTGGTGGTACCAGAGTCGTGATTCGCAAACCACCGCCAGGTAATCCAGTTGCACTAGGTAACTGTTTGACAATATTAGCACCACCTTATTATTATTATTTTCTTTTTCAAAACGCGAAGCCATCGTACCTCTGACGGGAGTGAGATAATTGGAGCAGATGAAGATAACCCTTGCTCCGGCAGTGTCACAATAGGTCCCTGTGATGCCGGTAGAAGAGAGGAGGATGTAAGAGGGGCAGGTGGTCTTGTGGGTGCGGGACGTCGAGATGATTCGGTGGAAGAGTTGCTGCTCTCATCTCCGCTTTCGGAACCTGAAGGAATTCCCGTGGTCTGAGGCGGCGGCGGAGGAGCGAGGGTTCCTTGGTCTTGTCTTGCCAACAACGTCCTCGTGGTGTGTGGAACTGTAATGGACGACAGCAGTCGCCTGTCGGCTTTCTTCCGCAGCCTCATCCTCTCAAAGAAACCGCGGTCCTCCACTTCATCATCGTCGTCGTCCCTAGTCCAGGCAGGCATGGCCCAGCGCTTGCTTTCTTCGGCCAGCTCATTCCGTCCAAGCTCCCTGTACTCCGGCTTCCACGTAGGCACCATAATCTCGAGGTCCTTGGGGCTGATACTAGAGAGGATGCTTATGAATAGGTCGCGATGGTGGTATTCGCAGAAACCCCTAGAGCATATTCGTATTATCGGTATGCGAGGAGATGGTAGAAACTAAACAAGAGCAAGAACCGCTGAACCAGCAATATGCGGATGGAAGTATGTAACAGGAAAAATGAATGAAAGGCCCTGCCTTGAAGAAAAGAAGCAAGCGAACGAGAGAAGGGAGAGGTGAAGGGCAGAGGTCGAAGCCAGCGATCCCACGTGTGAAAGAAAGCGAAAGAGAGGATGTCGGATGAAAGGTAGAAGAAGGGGGAAGGGATTCAACAGAGGGACAGAGAAACACCACGGCCACAAGAAGGAGAAACAAAAGCCAGGGGGCATAATGCGTCAAGTTGATCAAGCTAAGCCCCCGTCGGGCTAGCGGTTTGGTCTCATGTCCCCGGACTCGCGGGCAGAGGTAGTAGCCCGGGCGTAGTTGAAGACCCGGGTCGGATGAGGCCAACCTCATGACACTCAAGGGGATGCGTCCGTATGTTGCCGGCATCAGGCTATGGCGCACGAGTCAGGGCTTGTCGTAGCAGGCGAAGGCGGTTACAAACAACCAGCCATAGGCCGGGCCGGAAGGCATTGTAGGTTCGGTTTGAGCAGAGGTTGAGCTTGAGGGTCTGTGTGGAAAGTCCGAGCAAGGGCCAACAGGGAAGATCCTCGTCTTGGTCGGTACTATCATAGCATATGTCGTCGTGCAACGCACAGTGCATAGTATCTGTCGTGACGGAGCATGTGACGCAGGGGCTCCAGCGTTTCAGAGTTGCCGGATGGGTTTCAGATACTGTCGCGCCAGGGCGCTGTTTTTTCATTTCACATGCTGGCTAGTCTTGCCATGGCTTGCGGTTATGTTGCCAGTAGAGCAGCTCAGCTTGATCAAGTGGGAGTGGAGGGGAGATTGGCGAGGTTAGTTGCAGTCAGTACCTGTACTGTATGCTGCATGCATCTTCAGCAAGAGCGCGCCAGTGGTTCTTGCACTCCTTAGGTCCCTCTTTCCGTAGGTTTCGGTCCGGTCCGGCACTCACCCTTGGCACGGCCGGCTCCAAGCCCCTGGGACTACAGCAGCGCCTGCCGTCCCTGCAGTTCCTCTACGAGACTACTGAATTGGGCAAGAGGACTCATCGGGTACCCGAGATTGCTTGTTCCTTCCAGCTTCCACGGCGACCAGCCAATGCGCATAAGATATCAAGGACGACGCGACAGACAGTCTAGCAAATCCTCCTTGAGCCCACTCAAGTCCTGACTTTTGCTTGGGTGAATACGCAATATCTATCAATCAATCAATCAATAGCCGGCAAGATTTGCGTGCAACTGACAATGATGGGCACAGCGGCAGTTTCACTATAGCGCCGCCGGAGCCAATAGACGACCGGCAGGCTTCCTCCGGCTCCACAGAAAGCTGGTCTCCTACAGACATGCCCATTCTGCCTCGAGGAATGCAGGGACTACTCAAGAAGACGGCGCTTGAGTAGCCCAGAAACAGACCAGGTGCCATCCTCGCAAGGTCTGCTCGTTGTATCAACCTTGAGCAATGGGGTAGGGATACATCTTGGTGACATGGCCTCGGTTTCACAACAGTAAAGGAGCCCTCTTCACCAATCCCCCGTGCGAGAAGCTGCCTCACAGGCACTTGAAGACACGTAGTAGTCGAACTCGAGGTGAGATGACAAGACGAATCAACCCAGATTTCCATGGTGCGGCCAGATCCTCGAGAGCACCAGGTCACTTCTTTACGCAAACACGTCCATGTCCCCATAAGATTCTTCAAAGACGACTTGGAGCACAGCCAACGGACTGGCTTCTTTGACCAAGACGTAGGGTAGGGTAGTTTCAGTGCAATCAAGCAGCGCTGGCTCCATCGGAGCCAAAGCCGGGGGGCCCTGTACATTGAGATCGGTTTCGCGCGGGCGGTTCCTGGCTCGATTTTGGATGCAGATAGGTCAAGAGACATGGTTGTCGGAGAGAAAGTCCCGCATTCACATTGGTAGGTTCAAGACATTGGTGGCTTCAAGGTGCTGAGCGCAATCACATGCAAATTGGTGGAGAGAATGCGTTTGGAAAGGAAAAGTGCTCCGGCAGGTTAAACGTCAAGTCAGCCTGGTTGCCAGTCAACTGCCACCGTGTTGCCGAGATGCCGATTCCAACCACATCGTGAACCACCACATGTGAGATGGGCGAACCCGCCGGTTACAGATTCTTGCCTTTTAACCGCTTTTCCATCCACGGGCCAAGAGGGTTGCCTGAGGCCACATCAATTGACACTTGCAGCCGTTCCCCTAAATGATACCTATGGAGTCAGAGCCCGAATCATACTAAACCATCGAGGCAGATTTCAACCCCTGAACAGCCTGACTAATGTAAGCTGGTGATATGATAAGTTTGCGAGTGTGCTTGGGAGCCAACAAGGCTTGTACTCTAAGGACTCGGCTGCCAGGACACCACAAAAGCCTGCCTTGCCGCCGGACGATTTTCGGGATGCGTGATATTCGTGTCTAGGTCTAGGGGGCTGGACCGATAACAGCAAACGTCAAATTACGTTTCCCGTTCGTCACGAGCTTCTGGTCCTCATACCAGTGCATCTGTGCACCGGCACCGGGGCGGGGGGGGGGACTGCGTTCTTCAAAGGCTCCAATGGAGACAAACAGGTTTGTAATTTAATTGCTTGACCAGTAGACCCTCGAGACGAAGCCATATCTGCCATCGTCAGTAGCTTCGACCCCCATGCTCTTCCGCCGACGGTCACTTGTCAGCAAAGTCAACGATGACTGGTCAGATAAGCCGAGATAAGCTGTTGAGCTGGGAATAGTGGGGATAGGAAAACGTGCTGTTCGGTCTATGGCAAGGGCAGAATGGAAAGCAATCAGAAAAGGGACGGCAGAAAGAGAAAAAAAAAATTGATCCAGCGCCGCCGTGGGTGGGTTTCTGACGACCCGGCTATTGGCCCGGGTACTTGCCATGGAGTCGTCATTGCTTGCATGTGCTCGCTAGACTGCATGTACCCCCATTGTACCCTATCGCTGATGAGCTTCATCCCGTGCTTTAGCAGACACTTACTTCCCTGCCAGGTGAGGGAGCTCTGGGCAGTGACTCTTCCGCCCTGTGCTGTGATCTTTGCAAATCGCGCGGATCCATTCTTTCTCCTTCGCCAACCTCGCGTGCAAGAACTCTTATGCAAAAGGCGCCGTTGACCTGGTCTACTACCCCATTGGCAGTGCGGCCACTCCAATTCTTTGTTGCCTTTTTATTGCGTATCAAGTCGCCATGGCTTCCTCTATGCGAGCATTCGCGACAGCCGCTTCGCCCGCTCAAGTCGCTGCTGGCCGCTTCTTCACATCCAGATGCTTGTCCACGGCCTCAAGAACGGCCTTCGTTCGACCGATTACGAAGCCCGCTCCTATCCTAAGGCTATCCAACAGCGGCCGCATTGCGTTTCGAAGGCACTACGCTGATGAAGCCCCCAAGCCTAAACCTGGGCGGCTGCGAAAGACCTTCAAGTGGATATGGAGGGCAACATATCTATCTGTTGGCGGTCTCCTCGCTGTTACCGGCTACATCATCTACCTGGATCGCAATCCCGAGCAGCAGTTCGAAGCAGATCCTAGCAAGAAGACCCTTGTTGTCCTAGGTGAGCAAGCTTTGGCGTGGCCATTGGCATCCCTCATTAATACTAACCATTGAATAGGAACTGGCTGGGGCTCTGTTGCCATGCTAAAGAAGCTCGACACCGAGAATTACAACGTCGTCGTCGTCTCTCCTCGCAACTACTTCCTCTTCACGCCTCTGCTGCCTTCGTGTACCACGGGCACTATCGAGCATCGCTCCATCATGGAGCCCGTACGCGCCATTCTGCGCCACAAGAAGGCCGCCGTCAAGTACTACGAAGCCGAGGTCTCCTCCATTGATCCCGATCGAAAAGTCATCAAGGTCGTCGACAATTCCGAGATCAAGGGTGCCATCTCAGAGACGGAGATTCCCTACGATATGTTGGTTGTTGGTGTTGGCGCTGAGAACGCAACCTTTGGCATTCCGGGTGTTCGCGAGCACAGCTGCTTCCTCAAGGAGATCGGTGACGCCCAGCAAATCCGCAAGAAGATCATGGACTGTGTCGAGACTGCTGCGTTTAAGGGCCAGAGCGAGGAAGAGATCAAGCGCTTGATGCACATGGTTGTCGTTGGCGGTGGACCTACCGGTGTCGAGTTCGCGGGTGAGCTGCAGGACTTTTTCGAGGAGGACATCAAGAAGCTCGTCCCAGATATCAGCCCTGCTTTCAAGGTCACTCTGATTGAGGCTCTGCCGAACGTCCTTCCCTCCTTCTCGAAGCAGCTTATCGAGTACACCGAGAAGACTCTGCGAGAGGAGAAGATCGACATCAAGACCAAGACCATGGTCAAGAAAGTCACTGACAGCACCGTCGAAGCGGAGATTTCTCGTCCGGACGGCTCCAAGGAGTCGTTGGTGATCCCCTATGGCCTGCTTGTGTGGGCTACTGGCAACGCTGTCAGACCCCTCATCAAGGACCTGATCTCCAAAATTCCCGCTCAGAAGAACTCCAAACGCGGCCTTGCTGTCAATGAGTACTTGGTTGTCCAGGGCACTCGCGACATTTGGGCCGTAGGCGACTGCGCCGTTGCTGGATATGCGCCCACTGCTCAGGTGGCTTCGCAGGAAGGAAACTTCCTCGCTCGCCTGTTCAATAACATGGCCAAGACTGAGAGCCACGAGGCCCGCATCCAGGAACTCAGCAGCAACATGAACCTCAAGCCCGGCGACTCCGCCCAGGCCGCCCAGGAGATTGAGCTCTTGGAGAAGCAGCTGAAGCGGATCAAGGACGTCAAGCCTTTCAGATACAGTCACCAGGGAAGCTTGGCGTACATTGGCAGCGAGAAGGCTGTAGCGGATGTCAGCTGGTGGAACGGTAACCTGGCGACCGGCGGTAGCATGACCTACCTCTTCTGGCGAAGTGCTTATCTCTCGATGTGCTTCAGCAGTAAGTCAATCTTGCTTTTCTATACGCGCTTCAGCCCTAGGACCTCAATGACTGACCAGTATATGCAGCGCGGAACCGAGTCTTGGTCATCTTGGACTGGCTCAAGTCCAAGGCGTTTGGCCGTGATCTCTCACGAGAATAGCAACCCTCCGTTGGTGTTGGTGTAAGGCTGTATTCCTGGTTTTGGGGCTTTTTGGGGGGGGGTTGGTAGCAGATTGTGGTGACGCCTTCGCTCGTATGTAATATTTCTTGGAGCCGGTACCGGGCGACTTCTGACTTAGTAGGGTTACCGGTTGGTCAGGCTTGGTTATAGACATGCCGGTAAAAAAAAAAGGGCAACATAGACTGCTCTTTGCTTTTTTACTGAGTTGCTTGTAGTTTCATCAATACACATAAATGTATAGTAAGTGGTATCTACCGCATGGGAGATGATGGTCACATTGTGATTCCCATGGACAATGCTGGCGCCTGACACTGAAGCAGACGCAGGTCTCGCTATGGCAAAAAAATGGTTGAGACTTGTTCGCTGGCAAGGTACATTCTAATTTGGGACATAAAGTCCATTGACCATGAACTTGACTATTGTTGGGTTTGAGTGGCAGTTGTTGGTATCAGTATGGAATCACAAGCGACGACAGTCTTCATCCCGCACTTATACGAAGATACATAGCCACGGCTAAAGTATCTTGAACATCATCTGACCGTACACCTCGCACCACGAACTCCAACTTGTTTCTCGAGGATGATTAAAGAAATGATGAAAACAGCGATGGTAGTGTAGGGTATGCCATTAGAAATCACAATGCTCTGTGGCATGCTTACATCATGAGGTATCCACTTAACCGACATTTCAGCCTATCAGGCACGTAGTCGGGAAAGCCGCCACTGGAGACGCGCTACTGTATGAGTTTTCCTACCTAGCGGCAAGAAACAAAGGGTAGGGATCGAGAAAAAAAAATCTTATCAGGCTCAGGGACCTTCTTACCTACCTGATCACTTTTTCTCCCTCCTTCCTTCAAACAGCCACATTGCCAAGGCAGCAACAACACACTCCTGCCGCTCTCTGGATAATACTTCCTCTCCCCCTTCCTTCATTTGAACCATTTACTCGCCTCGACACTTGTTTGCTCCTCGTCTCCAATCAACTCCCTTTTCGCATCCATTCTACGCATCAGCAGGTCAAACCCCTAATCCTCACTCCATCATCATGTCTGGATACGGCGGTCGCGGCGGCGGCGGCGGCTACAGCAACGGCGGCAATGACCGCTCGGGCGGTTTTGGAGGCGGCGGCGGTGGTTACGGTCGTGATCGCGGCGACCGCGGCGACCGTGGCGACCGCAACGGATTCGGCGGCGGTGGTGGTGGCTATGGCGGAGGGTACGTTTCACCCCTCCATTTCTCCTCCTTTTCACTCTCTCTTCCGGTCTACTTTGCCTCGTTTCTCTTGATGCGCGGGTTGACTCCCAATGAACCCCACGCTAACACTTCTTGGTAGTCGCAGCAACGGCTTCAGCAACGGCGGCGGATATGGCGGCGGCGGCGGCGGCTATGGAGGTGGTGGTGGTTTCGGCGGTGGTGATAAAATGAGCGCTCTGGGTGCTGGCTTGCAGAAGCAAGAATGGGGTAAGTTTTCTACCGTCCCTGCCGTTGACGATGACCAGCATGCTAACAATTGTACCAGACCTTTCTACCATGCCTAAGTTCGAGAAGGACTTCTACAAGGAGCACCCCGATGTGGCCAACCGCTCTCCTGCTGAGGTGGAGGAGTTCCGTCGCAAGCACCAGATGACAATCGCCGGCTCTGATGTCCCCAAGCCTGTCGAAACCTTTGACGAGGCCAACTTCCCTCGCTATGTCATGGATGAGGTCAAGGCACAGGGATTCCCTGCCCCTACTGCCATCCAGTCCCAGGGCTGGCCCATGGCTCTTTCCGGACGCGACGTCGTCGGTATTGCCGAGACCGGTTCCGGAAAGACCCTGACCTACTGCCTTCCCGCCATCGTTCACATCAACGCGCAGCCCCTACTTGCCCCCGGCGATGGCCCCATTGTCCTCGTGCTCGCCCCTACCCGTGAGCTCGCTGTTCAGATTCAACAAGAAATCACCAAGTTCGGCCGATCGTCTCGTATTCGAAATACTTGCGTCTACGGCGGTGTCCCCAAGGGCCCCCAGATTCGAGACCTATCCAGAGGTGTTGAAGTGTGCATTGCCACACCTGGACGTCTCATCGACATGCTCGAGGCTGGCAAGACCAACCTGCGTCGTGTGACTTATTTGGTCCTCGACGAGGCTGATCGTATGCTGGACATGGGTTTCGAGCCTCAGATTCGCAAGATTATCGGTCAGATCAGGCCCGACCGACAGACCCTCATGTGGTCCGCCACTTGGCCCAAGGAAGTGCGCGCGCTTGCGTCTGATTTCCTCAACGATTTTATCCAGGTCAACATTGGCTCCATGGATCTTGCAGCCAACCACCGAATTACCCAGATTGTCGAAGTAGTGAATGACATGGAGAAGCGTGATCGCATGATCAAGCATCTCGAAAAGATCATGGAAGACAAGGAGAACAAATGCCTCATTTTCGTTGGCACCAAGCGAGTGGCCGACGAAATTACTCGATTCCTCCGCCAGGACGGCTGGCCCGCACTCTGTAAGTTCACATCTTACACATGGCGTGTCGCGTACTTAACTAACATCCCCAGCTATCCACGGCGACAAACAGCAAAACGAGCGTGATTGGGTTCTTGATCAGTTCAAGACCAACAAGAGTCCCATTATGGTGGCTACTGATGTAGCCTCGCGTGGTATTGGTTAGTATCACCTCCCCCCTCCCCTTACCCTGGCAACCTTCCAGCAAAACACGTGCTGTGCTTTACTCTTGTGTGTAGGGGCTATCTTGACTGTGCGTACCTGCATCTGCCTGACGTAACCGCGTCCTCTTGGTGTTTTGACATCTGTGGAGTCTTGATCCGCTGTGTAGTAGCTCTTGTCCTGCTATGCACGTATTTCCACTCTTGTACCTCGTCTTCCTGCTCTGGTACGATTGTGGAGGTGGCATCTCTTGATCACATCAAAGCTGTCTCCTAAGGCTCCCGAACCAATGGACCCGGTGATCCGCATATCCTTCCCGGATGGCATTTGACGCATCTGGATTGCCCCAGTCCCCGAGGAGTGAAGTAACAAATGACCGATATACTTAGCTGTCATTCTTCACATGTCCGCGCTGGAACGTTGTCATACACAACGCCCGTCTTCGCCTGCTAACTAGTGTGACTCAAGATGTTCGCAACATCACTCATGTGCTGAACTACGATTACCCCAACAACTCGGAGGATTATATCCACCGTATTGGCCGTACTGGACGTGCTGGTCAGAAGGGTACCGCCATTACCTTCTTCACCACTGATAGTAAGTCTACGAAGCTCCTCTGTTTCTTGTTTCGGAAACATGCTAATTTGTATTTAGACCAGAAGCAGTCTCGTGATCTTGTGAATGTCCTCCAGGAAGCTAAGCAGCAGATTGATCCTCGTCTGGCTGAGATGGCTCGCTTTGGTGGCGGTGGCGGACGTGGTTATGGTGGTTATGGACGTGGACGAGGTGGTGGTAGAGGTGGGTATCGCCGATATTAACGGATGGAAAGCATCGCCGGGGGCTGACGGATCTTTCAGCAAACGCCAACAGCATGCCCATCGGCAACCGACGATGGTAAGGTAACCAACACACACGTAAGCACCCGAGCATGTCTGACGTGATCGGGGACTCGTTATGTTGTTATCTCATCCTGCATCCATGGTTTTAAATCGGCACACAAATGGCGTTTGGTAGAGGATCAAGGGCGGTATCTCTAGACTTTTGATATGCCCCATTTCGTCTGTTTTTCTTTTCATTTTGTTATTGGAAGTCGATTGCTCATCGCAGTGACTTCCACGGGGGCTCTTATATTGCTTTGTCTTCGCACGTCTCTGTTGTCCACCACACCGTTAGATTGTTGCTAGCTCACGGGCTGAAGAGATGCGCTACATAGTTACTGAGCCAAAAGAAACTGCTAGTTTAAGACTGTAGATAATGATATTAACCTTGCATGGTATAAGCCCAACCCTGTGATTATATACTTGCTGAGCCGGGCGTAACCGCGATGTTCCATCTTGACATGGCAAGAGTCCCGAGAGAGCAAGGTTCACAGTTGCACCGCCTTCTGGATTCATTTCAGGTTACATTCTATTTTGATTAATTGTGGTATTACGTCGACTCTACCTGGAAGACTATCCACGGGCATATTTCCACTTATAGGTGTCGATCCCCGGCCATGGGCAGCAAGACGGGATTGCTGCCCAAAGAAGAGGGCCACATCCCGGACGACATCGTGTCGAGTCCTTGGTTTCCACTCTTCTGCACGCGAGAAGGGCATCTCCTCGCTTAGAAGCGTTCATCGAGTAGATTGGAAACTCAAGACTCCTTGTCCGGTCGACAGGGTCCTCATCCGAACGGGGGACTATACAAGGGGGCCAATGGGAAAACAGCCTACTGCACTAGAGTCTTGGAAAGGGAAAGCAGCAGAAGCAGAGCACGGGCAACGCCATATGACCTCGACGTGGAGCAAACAGCAGCAGAGACTTCACAAACAACGTATGCGGGGTAGTCTGGGGGTGAAGCAGGCGATGGACATGACTCGTTCTTAAAAAACAAAAAAAACAAAAAAACAAAAAAAACAAAAAAACAAAAAAAACRWAAARMCAARARMCTCCCGTGAAGTGGGAAAATCAAACCCACCGTGCCGATNTCAAAAACCTTGATCATGTATATTGTTGTGGAGTTTCGGAGACAAGGAAGGGACGACGCTACGTGATCTCAGTATTCTATCATTGCATGCGGCCTTGAAGGTTTCTCTTCTTTTTGTTCTGTCATAGAATGCCAGAAACGTTGAGATGGAGTGTGTGACAGGAGTGAGTGTAAAGGCAGGGCCTCCCGGAAGGTCTGCCCAAGAATGGAGATGAAGAGTGACGGTAGAATCGGAAGAGAGAACGTACGTACACACGTACGTGCCAGCCGGCCTGCCCGAAGGTGCCGCCCACAACCGAGGATAACAAATCATAAGAAGGGGAGGGCGAGTGAAAGAGGAGGGGGTGGCGTTGGGATAGAAGAAGGTGTATTTGGGTTTTGAGGCAAGGCAATAAGCTTTTACGAAGCAAACGGGGTCACCGTCGTCCCTCACCCCCCTCCATTCGTACTGACCACATCATCTACGAGGCTGTGTTGTTGGAAGAGAGGAAAGGCAGGAAAAAGAACTGGACAGGCACATGAAAGCCTTGAGCCATGTTCTTCAGAGTTGGCCTCTGTAAAAGGCAAAGTGAGTGAGTGTGTGTGTGTGTGTGTGTGTGTGTGTTCTTGTGAGGTGAATTGCCTTGGCGGACCCGGTGATTCCCGTGACTTGCTACGGATGTGGACTTCTCCGGAGGTGAGGCGAGATGCCGCGGGCACTGGTCCCTTTTCTTTCTCCTCTTCCCCCCTCCCCCCCCACATCATGTGCTTGTGTGCTTGTGATCGTGTATCCTCTCTGCATGGGAAAGGCCGGAGGTATGTTGGTTCGCGATCGGGCATTTGAGGAGCATTTCAGTGTAGGTATGGGAACGACCTGTAAGAAGAGGCTGACGAGGAGCCGAGCCAACTAAGTCGCAAGCGTCCTGTAGCTAGCTCGTAGCGTGCTTCTGGATGTACTGCCGAACGTTGGGCCCCTTCTCAGACCTTGCCCCCTTTGCTCTCGGCTGCTCGATGGCCTGGATCTGCAATGAACGGGCAACCTGCATGTCGCAAGGGCTGTTGGGGATCATTGTAGAAGAGGGAATGGGAGAAAGGGCTTTGGGTATAGGACGAAAGCCCCTTTTCTCCCCCCACCCCCCACGGTCAAGCTGTTACCTCACTGACACCAGGCCATATCTATCCGTCACATCGGACGTCTCTGCCAGGATCTTGCATCACATTTGCTTTTCCCGGTTTCCCTTGCAACTTCGGTCGAGGTCACGGCGGCGGCGGCGGTGGTGGTGGTGGCTCGTGCTCCCAGGGAAGCAGAGCCGTCTATTCCTTGCAAAAGAAGCTGAGCTCGATGCAGCATACGCCTCGTGGTTATTGGTGGTGCACTCGTGATTCCTCCGGCATAGATCCCTGACCTGGAGCATCAATTTACTTAGCAGCCGAAAACAAGCTGAGGCGTGACAGCCCGTACAGGCGATATGACTGTTGCAGGGAACATGGCCAATTCGAGTTCCTTGACGATCCGCACGGCAACCAGAGACGGTTGAGGGGGGAGCGGGAGGGGGTAAAATTAGGAGTTTTGTCTCGGCCTTGTCAGTAACACGGCTAGCCCGCAGCCCGTGGCCAATGACAGACGCGGCGGGCACCGTGTCCCAATGACGCGGGCAAGCTGCTGGTTACCGGCGCCATGATCTTGCGAGTGCATGAAAATCAAAAGACGGAGGTGGAGAGACTCGGCCGTGGTGCCCCCGGCGTGCGATTCTGACCCTCGGCAGCACTTTCACGCTACGTTGGTGGCGGTTATGCCTTGCATATCAGGCAAGCCGACATCGAGCATGTTGGTCGCCTCCGCGACCACAAGGGCGCAATCGTGAAGGAGGTGATGTGAAAATCAGACACCCCGGTAGTGCCCTCCGAGGGACGGACAGGCAGGAAGGAAGCTTTGCCAAGAGGGTGATCCATGAACAGATCATGCCCCAGGATCTTCCAAGGGAAGAGAACCCAGTTGCCCAAGAGGATCCTGATCTGCAGGGCTAATCACTTCCCCTCGCCATCTCTCGCCGTATCTCCTTCTCCCTCTCCCTCTCTTTCTGGGTGCCCCTGGCTCGATGTCCATCATGCGGCAGTTGTCTTTTCCGTCCATGTCTCTCGCTGTCCATTCGTTCTTCCAGGGCGACAGCGCGGTAGACCGGTGGTGCCCAAGACCTTTCAACGGTTCGAGCACAGAGCCAAAGCCACCGCGAGTGCAGTTTGGCGGTGGGGGCCCTTGGAAGGGGGAGCACACATCGGGTGATTGGCACAAGGATTCTGCCATAGCACAGGTTTCTTGTTTGCCTGGCTTCGCAGGCAGGCCCGTGCCACTTCTCATTGGTGCATTCGGGTCCTGCATCTCGTCGTCGTGAGTTTTTCTTTTCACACTCTTCCTCGTCATCTCTCCTACTCTACGTGCGCCGACTCTGCCAAGTGTTGTGACATGCTACCACTCGAATACCAAGGTAGAAACAGTACTGCGAGGCGTCTTCTTTTTCACGACGCGAGGCTAGCCCAAGCTGTGCCGTCGCCAGTAAGCTGCCCGCGGATCTTAGCTGAGATGACACCAAAATCAGTACCGGCAAGACCCTGGATTTCCACTGAGATCTAGACGATTGGTGAGTCTCAACCGGCCAAAGCTAAAATCGGCAGACGCCCAGGGAGGGTGCGCGCGCGTGCTTTTTGGCCCCCATGTTGTATTCATCTGCTGCAGACGGGCTATCCAGACCCCGATCCGGTCAAGGGAGTCCCACGAACCATCCATCCATGGCTCATTTGTCATTTATCTCGACGTGCTTCGAGTTACCACCCCCGATTCCATACCGAGTCGGCCCACAACGACCGTGGTCCGTTGGTGCCGAGGAATCTGTCAGGCCAAGGTCGTTAGCTCCCGAAAACAGCGGCCTAAACTTTCATCCATAACCTCCTCGTCTTGTCGATCGCTGGCGGATCCGGCGGCCAGACTCCTGGAGCTGAGATTCGTGACTCTGCGGGGCGGACAGAGCTCCGGAACTCAGTTGCCTTGCTTTTTACTGAATACGTACTTTGTCCCACAAAAGGACCCAAGGAGCCAATGATCAGAGCGTGCAAAAATGATGCCTTTCCCGCTGTCTCATCTGTTGTGACACCCTCGGCACGTGTAGCGTCATGGGACTGGCACGATGCACCTGTCAAACTACGTAGGTACTTCGCATCCGTGATGCCTTGAATTAGCCGTTGCACCGTGGCTGGCTTGAGGATTAAGGCGTGAGGCGCGGCTGACGAGCGTACGATGGGCTGATGAAGGGCTTTGCTGACGGGCTAGGGAACCGCCCTGAGCCCTTTGGGTCCAGGATCCTTGTTCCTCAGCCACCATGTTTGACCCGTGGGTGGCTGCATTAGGCGAAGACACCACGGGGAATTCCCTAGAGCATCCACCCCAAGCTGAGAGAACGATGGCACAGACATCGCTCCTGCGGCCAACGGCCCACTCCGCGCTAGCTGTAACTAAATGCAACGCTCAGCAGATTAGTGCTGAGCTGGACTGAACTGCTGATGCTTCACTCTCAGTCCGAAGATGCTCGCCCACTCAAGGAAAGTCCATGCATCCGAGTGCCCAAACATCCATGACCTAGCCCTGACGCTAAAGATGGGGGTTGTGGTGGAGATTGCGCCTTGGCAGCCATATCTGAATTCCGAGCCGTGACATGGAATAAGCTTGTGCGTAGGCCTTTCCAGACTCGAGTCAGATCTCAACCCTGCCAAGCATGCTGTTGTCTGTGTTGGCCACTGTCTCGACGACATTAACACGCATGAGTAGCCCGCACAGGGAAGTGCCTCCTTGCTCATATCACCCAATCACCCTGCCTAGTCCATGCCCGGCACAGCATCGAGGGGTCTTCGACCAAATGATTGTGCCCCAAGAGCATTCATCAAGAAGCAGTGCATTTCTGGCGTTTCTTGGTGAAGCCTTCCCCTAACTTGTCATTGCCAAAGGGCCTATGGCAAGCACGCCTGCAGTACAAGCCCCTCCCCATTGCGGGGGCCGTCGGACGGCTGTTGCTGGCAGTGTAGGCTGTATGGCACAAGCCGTTACGTAGAGAAATGTCATGAATCGCGTGTCCGGGCGGGGGGCCCTTCAACCTCGCAAATGAGGAAGCCAACACTGCCCCTTCCCTGGTCATGGTTTGAAACAACAGTATCCAGGGAAAAGACTGCCCAAGTCAGGCATACGACAGGGGTGCATTGTATTGGGTTTTCAACAACTTGCTTCGACTCGTTGCTTGGCAATAAATCGCTCAGGTGAAAGCCCATCTTGTAGTATGCAAACGTCCGGATGAGCCAGAAACGCACCTTTAGGCCGTTCACGATCGTCGTCAAGGGCTTCGGCTTAGACTTCCCTACCATTCCCTGTGCCTGCGCACTGGCAAAAGGCGATCTTGGCACACTCACAAGGCGTCCGGGCTGAGAACTCGCTAGGGGAGGCCCCGGGATCCTGCATGAATGGCAGAGTACCGTTCTCCTGGGCCCAGCACTCATGGGCGTGCGTCCGCGGCGCAGCCACCTCATTGCGTTAGTGGAAGATGCTGGGGCCTACCAGTGCCTCTGGCTCATGGTTGCTCTTTTCAAGGAGGAAACCAAAGCAGCCCATACGTACTGTTCAGCAGATTCGGTTCGTGGCCAACATCATTTACTATGAGGAAAGTGTGGTTCGTTGGTCTGATGAAAAAGAGATCCGACGAAAGCTTGATGAGGTGCCAGCGTACTTCGTCCGATGGCATTCAATTTGGCATACATGTAGTCAGGGACGAGACATCTAATTGGGACACCGACGACACCGCAGATCATCGTGTTCAAAGTCAGCAAAGAAGCCAGTGCGTTGGATTGCTGTGGCACGATCGCAACAAGGACCCGGTCTAGGGTGAATCCCGACTGTGAATCTTGGTGCCAAGCCTGCGTTCTGAATTTATGGTCCATCATTCAGGATTTGGTGGCCGGGATGTGGATGCGGCTGGCAACGCACTGTCCCGCCCAGAGCACCGTGTATGAGTAGATGCTGTCAACGGTTGTATTCCTTGATCCTCCAACATAAGATCCTGCCAGGCTGAGGGTGCCGCCTTTCATGGGACGGCAAGGACGTAGCAAGACAAGTCATGGCATATGAGTGATCGTCTTAGCCCGGAACCTCGGAGATGTCGAAGTTGTAGAAGCAGCAAGGTTGCATTCGTGACGAGGAGGCAGGATTGTTGGCCTGCGACCAGGTTGTAACGCGTCTATGCAGCCCCTCATGCGCTCCGTGTCATTGAGTGGGCATTATGGAGCCGACGCAGGTGCAAGCTGTTCTGGACATGGTCTGGTCCCCGCCACCGTATCCAATATTTCTCACGGCTGCAGCTCGACACGGACAATTCACACGCACTGTATCATGTAGCAGACGTGCCAGAGATAGCCGAACATCTGATCGACCGTGGGCCGCAACAAGGGGGATGCTGCAACCTCCAGGACGAAGGGGTTGATTGGCGTATGACGGCAGAATTGGTAAGCGTCCGACCAATGCCCGGAGGTGGCCCGAGGAGACGCCATCATTGCCGAAGATCTCGATGGGGAAAGGTGTCCATCAGAAAGGCTGTGGTGCGTACCTGCTCAGGCGTGCGAAGGAAACAAGCAACAGGCAAGCCTCAGACGGTTCCGAGTAGCCGAAGAATAGCAGGCAAGGCCATATTGGACAGATTAGGCAGTATTATCCAGGTGGAGAAGTCGGTGACTGACTCCTGATTTTGCGGTGTGAATGCAATGACGCATGGCCATTGGCCAGGCCGGGGGGGAGGAGGAGGAGGAGGGGGAGTGGGAAGCGGGCGGAGAGAGGTGCTCGTCAGGGTCGGTTCTTGGTGCATTTAATCTCTCACAAACATGGATGCCATATTCCTGCCGTATATCCTTCTTGGATCCAGGAATGGGCGGGAGTTACGCACGGCGAGCTGAAATCTTAGTAATGTCGGTCGTCGGTTGTTCTTGACAGTCTCCCCATTGTTGCACAAATCCTGACCCTGCCGATGGCCTAGCATCCTTGGTCAACGCACATCAGTGGGGACTCCACGTGAGCCTAGACTTGGTTGTCTTGCAGGTTGGTCGGGGTGCACAGAGGCCAAAATCAAACACGTGGATCCTCTGGAACAGCTCACTGCCACCGTGTGTGTGACGAACAACTGCGTTGCATTGCTGCTGGGCTTGTAGCGGTAAGGTATCATGGGCAAAGCCACCCGCAGTGTGGTCAGCTCGAGAAAATCCAGGCTGGTCGGGTGACGAGTGGCCCATGCATCCATCCCCGCCTTCAACCATACTTGGCCTGTCATGTACAACAGCACCGCCACTCACACGAAGTGCCGCGTTTGCCTGTGTCGCGTAGAAGCTGGCCGGCAAATTCGGACAAATCGCGGATGTCTCTGCTCAAGTGATGGGCAGTCATGCTGTGATACGAAGCACACACCGCGCAGGGCGTTTCGATACACCTCTCTGTGTTGCACTGCCACCCGGAAACCGTTGCGTGCTTGTTTACGTAGTTGCCCAACGCGGTTCTCAACAATGGCGGCAAATCGTCCTTGTAGCGCGCCAGAGATCTGTCTTTAGTCTCTCCCAGTGGTTTGGGACTGGCTTGAGTACTAGGGTAGCATCGGCATCCTCGTGTGTGTGCCTGTGTATTAAGAGTGGTTGTAGGTGCGTGTGGGTGGGTGGGCGCCCCCCTTTCATGGTCCATGACTGACAGATCGTTCGCCCTCTCTTAGCGGCGTGGTCTCTCCCAACCAGGCTGCTGGGACCAAGCGTGTCTGATGTACCGTGCATTCGTCCCCGTAACCATGCCGAACAAAAAGGTTCTAGAGATAATTGGACCGGACGAGCCAGCTGGCAGCTTGAACAACCACGGTATGAGAAGTAATGGACCGATGATCCCGAGCATTTGCCAAAGTGAACACGAGTGAGCCTCGGCATTGGCAGCGCATCCCACGTTTCTACGGATCCGGCTGGTAGTTCTGTCGCTAGGCCACCCACTCAAGTCCATGTCGCAGAAGCAACACCAGCTGGTGCCCTAACGCGCCTGGTTTCGAAGCCAGAATCAAATCGGCAGCCATGTCAGCCTACCCGTCGGCTAACTCGACTGGCGGGAGATCTGGTCTGTCGACTAAGCCTAGGTCCCTTGTCCCAGGTTGATGGCAAGCGCGTCTTTAGTTTGGAGCAGGGCGACGCGATGCGCGTAGATATTAGACTAGAGGATTATGCTCTGTCGCGGCGTAGCGTAAACGCGCCGCATCTCTGATATAGCCATGATGAGCAACGGGCTGGACGGATAGTGTAGCGACAGAGAAGTTGCCCGGAGGTGGAAATGCACAAAGGCTGAAACCCGGCTGCTGAGGGAAAAAAAAAAACATCAACACCAAAAAACCCCCAGCCTGCCAACGCCAGACCGCCCATGGTCCAGAAAGCAGAGGCTTGACGTCGCTTACCATACCATCATGCAGAAAGCGCGGGTAAGCTCGAGGCGTCGCTCTTGCACCTGCCTAATTTGCCGCATCCACAATCAGGCAAGTACCTCTTGTACGAAGTGCATATTAAGGTACCGTATGCAGTAGGATCAAACAAGTGGGTGTCGGCAATTCTTACTGGCATCAGGGAAATGAGCTCAGACTGCCCCGTCCACCTCGCTCCTGCCTCCTGCATAGACTTCCCTTCCCACACCGACCGTCATCAACGGGATATATTCACACCTCTTTGCTGCGCATTGGAAAGTATGGTGACAGTGCAGGTACGTAAGGTAAACAGAATGATGACCCAGGTGGTGATTACCCACCAATTTACGTTATTAGCACTTCCCGTCGTCATTACAATGGAGCCGGGCCCGGAACTGAGGGAAAGCGTTTGCAGACCCATCCAAAAAATTGCTGAAGAAACACGTACCTAGTCCGGAGACCTCCGGCGGCTGATGGAGGCATCGACTTGCTGCCGCGTGTGTTGCATGCGGTCGCCTGTTTTGGTGATGCTGCGTTATTAGTCACATTTAGCGGTACATGAGATCGACTTTAAAACGACCTCAATGGATGCATGTGATTGCCTGAGCTATCTCGTCCTATGCCATTTGCCGACGCTGCCCATGCTCAGACAGAGCTGTATGGATACTGCCCCCAAACACGGGAAGACACCTTCCAGCGTAATTTGGGTATCCACTAGCACTACAGCAATGTGTCAAGGTCAGGTTTGTCGCACGTCTTGTTCAGCCGTCGTGGGAAACAATTTGCATATTGTAGTCCACCAGTAGCTATTACGGTACAGACACGAGACGCCGCCTTTGTGCTGGCTACGTCAAAAGAAGGCCTGCGGGACGTTAAGATACGTCAGTCCAGGCTAGAGGAAGATCGCAGGGACAGGCTTCAAGATCTACCTCCAAGTTACACTGCGTGCGGCACTGTTGTATGCGGAGATTATTCTCATGGTCGAGGCTGGCTTGCTCGCGTGCGACTGCGACTAGCGCGTCTCTCAGGAACCACGCTGTCGGGCTCTTCCTTCCACGACCTAACCATACTCGTATTGACCTGGCCTTGCCCTCCGCAACATGATCTCCAAAGCCGTATCTGCAGATGTCTGCATCGTGGGGAAACACCGCCCTTCACTACTATTTGTCTCGACCAGGCAATTCCCGCCGTGCCTTCCGACTTTGTTGAGCCAGAGACCCATGGTCGTCGAAACGAAGTGCCTCGGGCTGCTTGCGGAGAAGTCCCCATGCGCTATATTCAATTCTGCAATCAGTGCATTTCACAATACCTCATTTTTATTCGTACTGCACACGGCGAGCCAGACACCCCCCCCCTTCTTCCTCTATTCTCCCACTCCCATGGAGCGACACCTCGCAAGGACGACATCGGCGACCCAACATGTGCCAGCATCCCCCTCCCTGGCCCCAGAAACACGGAGCCAAGCCTGACGAGCTGTGCTCGGTGACATCCTCAATCATAGTATCCTTGACGCCTTCTCATGTGCGGACCCAGCTACCGACGCCATGATTGGGCTTGGCTAGGGTGCGGGCCCGCAGATCTGTCGTGCCCTGAGGGGGGGGGGGGGNGGGGGGGGGGGGGTCTAGGGGCTTGCTAAGGTCCCCCCCACCCTTGCTGCACCGTGCGACTCCGCAGTTGCAGCAGGCTCGACTTTGCCCATTTCTGTATGACATTCCAGTGGACGAACAGCACCATCGGCCATCGGCTAGCAATGGCATCCACCAGAGGGCTCAGCTCGGGTTGCCGAAACTTGCCCTTACCATACATAGTACTTACCCACTCATGCTCCAAAGGTGTGAGTGCCACGCAGGCGCGTGAGTGTGTGTGTGTGTGTGAATGCGAGTTTTTGACTCTGTGCATATGGGTCGACGGCCTGGTCTTTTGTCGACCAACCAAAGCATCAGCTCGAGTATCCTGCACTTTTGAACCCTGGCCCACCCCATGGCCATATGTCGCTCTTCATCTTACACACCGCAGAGATCTCGGTGCATGACCGATGTTGTCCGGGCCTCCTGGCCAACAACGTCAACCGACTGGCGGAGTGTTGCATCGGACGGCTAAGGACACGGCTATCGCCAAGGCTCACAAGCCAGCCCGTTTCCATCGCCACCTTTCTGCCATCCCAGCTATCGATGGATGTACCTGCCTACTCCATAGCCACGCCCTTTTCTGCCACAGGGATCTCGCATCTCACACTGTGCAAAGTACTGGGTGCCTTTCTTATTCTTGGGCCTGCTGAAAGCGGCTGGGGTCCCACGACGCAGGAGTTGAATGTCATTGGCTTCAGGGAGCCCGTCTCCCTACTGCATCTGACCTTGAGATTACATGGCTTCCAAGCCAGCACAGACACGACACAACACGACACGGTGCATCCTCTCGGTTCATCGCCTCTCCCCTCCCCTCGCCTCGTGCAATACTCTCACTATTTATGACGACTCCTTGGCGTTCGTGCAATTATTGCCTTGGTGTCCTGGTTTCCAAGAATTAAAGTTACTTGTGCTCTTCGGTTTTGCAAATCGCCCGCTCCATTCCCCCCCCAAACCTGAACCTACCTCGGGCCACACCCCCTCCCTTTCCCCCTTCTCCTCATCCTCCTCTTGGCTGCCCTCATCTCTCTCACCGCATTCAGCGTTTGGCTTCTCCCCTACACCTTGTCGCTTTGCCTCTCGCTTGGACCGCGAGTCAGCAACGGCACACCCGGCATTGCCTGTGGCCTGGGTGAGCAGTCTGTCAACAGCCCAGCGTAACACAGCGCCTGCAGTGAACATGGAGAACAGCTTCAGTGGAGCTAGCGCTGGCACAAAATACCTTTCTGTCCCTCAGGCCACCGTGGGCAGCTTAGCTCACCACACTACCACGTACTACCACTGAAAATATTCCGATTACCACTCGCACCCCCCTCCCCCCTCCACTTCAACAGCAGGGTCATACCGCTGTTCCCAGCAAGTCGACGAGCGCAAGCAATACCCACCACGCTGGGTCTGGAAGCCCGGCAATCCCCAACCCAGGTTTCTGCTTGCTGGCTGGCTGACCAGCTGGAGGTCGAGGTCACATCCATTCCATTTTTTTTTTGTTGCATTGATTGCATCTGCTTGCCTGGGTACTTGTCCAGTCCCACCCAGCCTACCTCTTGCATTGTGTACAGGGCTACCACGCCCACCTGCGGAGCCCATCTCTTGTCCATTACCCCATCATTCATTTTTTTTCTTCCTTCCTTCTCCTCCTTCGCCCCCCTCCTCCTCTGTTTCTCTTCGCGTGCGCGTTCTGACGAGGGTTGGTATTAAAACTCGTCTGTCCCACACCCAAACACCCATAAACGTCTTCCCCTTCTTTGTCATATCTTCGAAAGAGAGAGAGAGAGAAAGAAAAGAAGGTTCCCGAGGTCCACTTCCGTGACTCAAGCCCGCGCCCCCTCCCTCCCTCCTCAGAGCACGAAGGTATCTTGCATTTTGCAAGCAAAAGTCTATTGCCGTGCGCACGACCAAGAAAAGACACCACCAGCACCTACAGCCACCCCCCTTCCGGGTTTGGTTCATCTTCAAGCTTCCGCGCTAGATTCGACTTGGGAATCTCTTCAACTGTCCCACCCAGCACACACTATATTAGTCGCTGTCCCCAATTCACCTTAGTCGCCCCCCCACGACTTCGTGATCGTACACCAACGCGCGATCATCACCCTTGCCGGCCTCTAGCTAGCGAGATCCGCGCCCAAGGACTCGGCCTAGTTCCTGGTGTCATCGCCGTCTTAGCCATCAACCATTGCCAAACCCCTTTGGCTTCTGGTTTTCTGCACATTCACCGGCGCATCCTTTGCCGCCGCCATCAGCCCTTTCTTATACCGCCGCGCGCCGCCGCCGCGAGCATCTTGCACACCAACCAATTGACCCATCTCTTCCTTCCCACCCCTTTACCACCGGATCCAGGACGACCCTGACACGGACTCGAAGGCTAAAACCTGACCGGCTGCACAACCCATACCATCCGTCGCTCTGGGAAAGAAGTAGCATATCGCTTGGTGCCCGTCGCAACCTTTGACCTGCATCTCTGCCCACCACGCACGCGCATCCCCCTGCCCTTCGCTTAGACACGAGGCCTTCCCGCGCGATACAGGCGACCTGCTCGACTCCATCAACTCTATGGAACGCAGTGCACCCGAGTACTCGCAGTCAGGTTTGCCATCGCCCTATCCCAGCAACTTCGGCGACAACCATTCTGAAGGCTCTCCGGCAGATCACGCATCTGCTGCTCAATACCCGGTCAAGCAAGAGGTGACCTACTCGGCCTCGGCTACTCCCACCTCTGAGTACGGTGTCTACTCTGGCCGGTCCTCTACCTTCCCAGAGCACATCCAGCGCTCCTACCATCCAGCCAGCAGCGCCAGCAGCGGTGGAGGTATGGCGCAGCAACAGAATAGTCCGTCAATGCCCCAACAGGATGGGCGAAGCCATCAGGCCCACGCGGTCAAGTCTGACAACGATGTACCTATAGATCCGTCCATCGCGGCTCCGAGTCCTACCTACCCCTACGGGCAGCACTCGCCGTACGCCCCGAACCCAGACATGGCACATAGCTACCCTCACCCAAGCGGTGGCATGTATGCACAGCCGCGACCGGACTGGACAGGCTATGGACAGCATGGCGCGCCTCAGCTAGGGCCCGGTCACGCCGTCTACCCTCAGGCAGCAAACGCAACGCAGCCGCAACAGAGGTCTGCTCAAGTAAGTGACCCGCGTATTTCTCATTATTTCGAACGCGCGCAACGGCGGCGCACTGCGTCGCGTCGGAAAGCACCTGGCAGTGCTGCCGCGAGCGCGCCATGCTCGTGTTGGAAGTCTAGCGGCAAGCGCGCACTAACGTCCCATCTTTTGCTCCAATCCACGCTTAGCTGGAACGTAGTTGACGCTAACACCCGTTTCCCCAGGTTTACTCCTTTGTTCCTATCCCCGGGGCTCAGCAGCACAAGCGACCGCGCCGGCGTTACGAAGAGATCGAGCGCATGTACAAGTGTGGCTGGAATGGCTGTGAAAAAGCCTACGGAACCCTCAACCATCTCAATGCTCACGTCACAATGCAATCGCACGGCCAGAAGCGGACACCCGAAGGTGAGTGCACCCATTTAGTATTATTGTCTCGCCGTGTTGGGGGAAAGCCACGTGGGAAATTGATTTCGGGGATATTGCGACACCTTGTTTGCGCTCAACACAATTTTCCCTTTCCTTTTCCTTTTTTCTGGCACAAGTCGGGGCTAGGGCCTGTGAGCTAACCACTTGCCGATGCAGAATTCAAGGAGATTCGCAAGGAATGGAAGCAACGCAAGAAGGAGGAAGAGGCCCAGAGAAAGGCCGACGAGGAGCGACAGCGACAAGCAGCAGCCGCCCAAGCTGCACAGAATGGCGGTCCCGACCAAGGACCAGACGGAAGCCAGGCGGCGGGTTACCCAGGCTCCCGCAACGTTCAGCTTCCTCCCATTGGATACCAACCTACGCAGTATCCGGCTCCACCATCCGCAACCGTTTCTCAACAGCCAATGTCCGATTATGGCGGCAGCCACATGTATCCGAATTACCAACCTCACTCACCCTACGGTCAGCCAACCCAGAGCCTATACAGCCAAAGTAAGACCCCGAGCATCCCCCCGTCATCACGAGCGCCCCGTTGCTAATTGCCGCAGCCAATGGTGGCCAACCTCAAGGTCATTAGACGACTCGAAACAAAAAGCAGTGAAAAGCAGCGAAGCACGAGGAAAACATACGTTATATATCAAGGACTAGGAGAAAAACAAAACCAAACAAGGTCAACCGCTGTACATTAATGGGTCTCAGTGCTTCGCCGCATTCCCACTTGTCGTGGACCACACCCATCCACTACTCACGTTATTAGACGCGACGACCTTCCAGCTGATGGACATGGAACGCGCGGTATGTTTGTTCTAAAGAACAGACTGTTTCAATACCTTTTCTTTCCTTCCCTCTGTTTCTGACTTTCATCTGGATCATCTGGGGCGTACGGTGATCAAATACAAGGACGGCTCTATTTGATGGGTAGCGGACACCGGGCGGGCTTTGTCGATGCGTTTTCAGGACCGTGTTTTGGGGTCTCGATTGTCTTGTCTATTCATTGCGGGTGCTTCTTCGTCTTTTCTTTCTTTTGAAACATTGTTCTACGCTTGAAAACAGGTCGGGGNGGGTTCTGCATTGGTTGGTTGGCGAAGATGGCTTTGGTTAGTGCATCAGTCGGCCTGTACAAAAATATATAAGAGAAACAAATTCGTACAACTAGCGGCTGTCATCCAAGGACAGCATTCACTCTCGCTCGCATATGATGCGTTGACGCGTGACTTGGAAGAGTGTGTTCGAACACCGACATGCAGTTACTAAGAAAGGTGAGGGTGGTTTTTAGACGGCAGCGGTTGTGATGTACAAGGCCATGGTGAGCAAATAGGTACTTGCGCAATGTCATCATCCCGCTCCTTTAAGACAACGGCGTGGATTTATATTTGCAGGTACGACTTAGCTTAGAGACCAGGCCACGGGAGCACGAAACTAGGGTAGCATAGTAGGCATGCGCCGGAAGTCGCAGCTTGCACGACGTAGCTTAATTGCTGGGCCGCTTTAAACCACCCATGGTACGGACGAACCATGGGGGTGTGGCCGGCGGCAAAGGTAGTAGCGTCGAACAAGGCCAGAGAGATAGTGTTGTTGGTGGTGGCATAATACGGACTTGGACTAACGAGAGACGAGGGAGCTCCCTTGGCCGGACCCGACGTGGAGGCAAGGGCTAGGAGATTTATTTCTTACGAGCCAGGGTTCAGGCATGCAAAAAGTTAGAGCGGTCTTCTGGTCGCCGAGCCTCTAGGGATAGTCGGAGCGATGCTAGATGGAGGATCCGCGGCAAGGGTCGACAAGTAGCCGCCTCATGATGGCTAGGGCGAACGGGTTATAGTATGATGTTAGCATCGGTTCGGCGGACAGAGCGTTGACGGTGGTGCTAGGACGGAGCTGAACAGGGGCAGGGCATAGGAGGAAGAAGGCGGGATGAATAAGGCCGCGACCATTACTTTGCCTAATATAGTTGGAGGGCAAATGGAACCATCAGCCTCAACACAAGAAGGCAGAAGAGACTATGCGGCGAGTGTTTGATGGGCCGGAATGGCGGCCCGCGACGTCGGATGAGGGGCAGGCTGTGCGCTGCAAATTGTTGGTAGGAGCTGAATCATTTGCACTGCTCGAACAATTGACACATCAGATGATAGTGATCAGCTGCATTGTTCCTTCCAAAGAGCTTGGACGAGAAGAGTCGGATTGATCCAAGTGGATTACACCCGTCTACCTAATGGTAACCCAAGGTATAGTAGTGGCCAATCGCTGCTGTCAAAAATTGAAAGTACAAGACCTGACGGCTAACGACAGCGCTTACTAATACCAAGGGCTTCTCCCTCACGTCGTCTATTGTACCATCCAACGCATCGTACTTGGTAGCGTTGTTTACAAGATGATGCTCTGACCTTGTCTCCGTCGTTGATGCGCAGAGTCGGCATATGGAGCCGTGAGGAAAGCAGTTCATAGCCGGGTCGCTTCGTCGATCAAAGAAACAGACGCAACGTTCTCTCTGCCTTTGCCAGAACAAGAGCAAGGAGGACAAAGCAAAGAGCAAAGCCGCGGGTTTAGAAAGTAAGCGGACTATCTACAAAGGGGATGCCTACAGGTGGGTGCTGATCCCCTGGTGGCTCTCTGCCTTACCTTAGCTCCTACCGTAACGTCGGGACCAGATAGGCGGGCGATGGCAGCGGGCGTTGGGCTGGCCCAGCAGCGTGGTAAAGGGTGGCTGCTACGCCCCCTCCATCGCCTAATTTTCCTCGAACAGCCCAAGACCCAGAGGGCAATGCAGGCCATTCTTGCCGGNTAGGGAGGAGCCAGAGGGGGTGGAGGGGGCCCCTAAAGGCAAGGCGCAGACTGGGATTGTTTTGCTGGCACCGGCAGGTGGCGTATGGAACTAACTCCAGCACGCATACGCTCGAGGCCATGTGCTTTGAAGCGTGATGCGTTTACCTTACATAAGGTGACAAACGCTGAGCAGGGCGAGGGCCATATGCGAGTAGGAGATGCTGCTAACCTTTTCAGTTTCCGTCGGCCACAATGACCTTAGTAATCTGGCGGGAACCACGACAGAGCAGCTGGACTCGGATATGAAGAGTCAAACTTGGAGCTGCGGGCCAAGCTCTGCTTCCTGACCATGTGGTAGTTGAATGAAGGCAGCAGTGTAGCGTCTGGCTGGCCTGCTATACTCACGTGTCACCGTAGCGGCGCAGGCAACAGAGGTAGACGGGAAGTCTGATGTGGCTGCCAGCTGCTGTGATAGCTAGGTCAACCAGCTGCCAGTGACTCTCGTGTACAGCGTGTATTGGAGCGAGCCTAGCGATGCCGTACCGTATTTTGGACGATTCCTTCTTGAGCTGGTCCTTTACCAGAGACATCTGCCTTAATAAGAACGCCAATAGTTGTTATTGGCTCACAAGTCGCACACTTGAGGTACCTGAGCCAAAGTCGCAATAGTGCGAGGGAGGTAGGTACCCACGGTAACCTTACGCATAGTTCCATCGATAAGGAACCTACCTGCCTCCCACCTCACACCAACCCACCACAGCACTCACGATGGCAAACGAGGCAGCCACCTCCCATGCTTACCGACAGTGGCGCTTTCTTTCCCATTTCTACTTGACTTCCTTCCTATGAACACCTTTATGCTTCAGCTCGAACCATCCAATGAACTGGCCGAGGCTTCTTCATCGCTAACTACGCCGACGACTTCGCTGTATCATATCCTCAACACTTGCTAGCGGGGCGACGCAACGCCACAAACATACCGTAGTCGACGAGCATTTTCACCTGCAATCGAGTTGGGAGAGGCAGGCAACAAACTCTCTCTTGCGGCATTAATGCGTGTCCAAGTCAGAACGGTATAAGAAGCTGCTTTGTGCCCCGTACCTTGGCAACTACTGGACTGCGAAGAGGCGCACCCGCACATACTTCATTCGTTCCAGGCAGTTCATTCACGCCTGAAGGCTTCAGGCGCATAGCCATGGCGAAATCCACGCAACCACCCAGCCCCGCGTCTGAGCAGTCGTCCGGCTCTGCATCATCGAGTGCACCACACACACCCTCTGACGCAAATGGCAGGAGAATGCCAAGGTTCTACAGAACCCCCGCCGGGCCCGATCCCGACAAGGCGTTTCAAGCACTGGGAGACCACCCATACGGTTCTCTCCGTATTCGAGACCTTGCAGATATCCCGGACAGCACGACAGACCATCGCCATGCACCGGCGCAAGGCGGAGCCCCGTCGAATGGACCGGCAACGGCGCGCGATGCTTCAGCACACCGGCTAGGCCTGCCGCAAAACTCTCCGCCAAGGCCATCAAGCTCGCGGGGAGCCAGTCCAGTCTCGTATCAACCGCAGCAGCATTCTACGAGTAGCGGGAATGTCATACTATTTCTTGATCTGCCTCAGGTCGTCGACGTGGGGATTGATAATGCCTCCTTCACGAAGAGCCAGTTTCGAGGTGTTCGCCATATTCCTCCGGGACCTCACTTCCTGTGGTTGACACATCCAGGCGGTGCAACTTTGCGGTCAGGTGTATGGATTGATTCTTCTGATAATAACAGTGTTTACGTTTTGCAATGGGACAGCCACAACGAGGTGCTCAACTACTCCGGCATAGCAGAGAGTCGCTTTCAAGCAGAAAGCCTGGCAGAGTTCCAGGACCAGCTCGAGTCCTACCGAGAACTCGCTTCTCTCTCCACTGGAAATCCTCGAACGCCGCGCAAGGTCCTGGACCCCGACTTGTGGCAGCGAATGACCGAATGCGTCGCCTATAGCGTTCTAGAGGGGATTATGGGACGGCACAGCGCCGGATGGCTGGTAGACACGGCTGATCGTGTCAAGGGATCCAGGCTCCTTCCTGCTGAGGCGGAGCTTGAGAAAGCGACTATGAATCCTCTCCTCTTGGGTCGGGAACTGAAATTTAGCTTCTCCCAGTCATCGAGAACGTATTCCATCACCCAAACCGGAAGGGACCGCACCCTCAAAGCCACAGATTCGACGCAGTACATCATGGACAGGCTCAGCAATGGAGGCATGCCGCACGTCATAATAGGCGAGTTTCAGTTTGCGTTCATTGTGGGATGGCATTTGTGCAACGATGCCTGCATCCAGCAGTGGTGGTATATGCTGTTGAAGCTCGTTCTTCGAGCTTACTCGCTTCCTGATTGTCATCCTGATCTTGCTGCTCACTTTCTGCAAACTCTCGCTGCCCAAATCTCGTACAGTCAGAAGACATTGGAGTTCTCCGTCTTCGACTACGACGACAGCCACAGCGAAGAGCTGCGCCGCTCCCTATCTCTCTACAAGAGCCGCCTGGATGAGTTTCTCCTTGAAAAAGGCAGAGATGCATCGCCTGCTCAAGTGGCCGTAGGCACGGCCCTCGCCGCGGTTGAGCTCGCTGTGGCTAAACATGGGGTGGACATCAGAGGCTACATGGTCCGGAGGGGCAACGTCATGATGGAGGATGGCGAGCAAGTTGAACTGGAGATGACAGAGCGACAAGATGAGGACGAAAGCGGGGAGTGGGCGCCGACTGTAGTCGACATGGACGAGGGAGGACGTCAACGGGATTTGGTCTCATGGACAGATTAGGCGCAGAACCGTGTGACATCCTTGGGTCACCGTGCACGATCGGGCTTGAAGGTCACGAAACATGGGGCACAGGACGGCTTCCACAGCCTTCGCAAGGCTGTGCATCACGGCCAGTGAACAAAGTCGGTAACCGCAGCACAGGGACTTGGTCAAAGCATGAAGGCGTTCGTGGTGTTTTCAACAGAGTAAGCAGAGATTTTACCTGCCGAGGGGGGTTTCAGCGACATGTTTCTAGTATGGACTCAGGATTGTCACCAATGCCTTGTTCCTCCCCTACGTCTTAATGTAGCGGTGTCAGCAGCATGCCCGATTCCCGATAGCAACGGATGGGCTACGAGGCAATGGCATCATAATTAATCAACATCTTTCACTGTATCTGTCACCCCTTCCCAAACCAAACGTGTGTCACTAGGAGCAAGTACGAGGACGAGGTAGATGCACCACATTCGGAGCATGTTGAACGATGAAGATTTCATTTGCCTGTCAGACCCTTTACAATCCGCCAAAAGCAAGGCCATGCAATTGCCAATGGGAAACCCATCCCCATGCCAGGGAATATGTGACTCCGATCCCTTTTGACCACACCCGCCACGGCATCCTCCACCACGGGCAGGCTCGCCTGTTTGACGGTGATTTCCTTCCCCTCCGCAAAGCGTTCCCCTCCCTCTCCCATTCGGCGTCGCCCTTTATCGGTAGGACTTTTGGTAGCGGGCTCTGGCACCGGGACCGCCGAACTTCTTGGGCTCGCAGCGACGGTTGTCGGCGACGAGCAGGGTTCGGTCGAACTGGACGAGGGCCTGCTTGAGGAGGTTCTTGGAGTGCTCGTCGACGAACTTCTGGTAGTAGGCGATGAGGGACTTGGCGATGGCTTGACGGATGGCGTAGATCTGGGAGGTGTGGCCACCGCCGGTGACGCGGACGCGGATGTCGACGTTGGCGAACTTGTCGAGGCCGACGACGAGGAAAGGCTCGTAGACCTAGTGAGACCCGGTTCAGCAAATTTGTACTTTTGATGTCATGTTGCCGTGTAAATCTTTTCAATTCCCCGACTCTCTTCGATTCCTGCATTGACGAATATCTCGTGTATACTCTGTGCAGACCATCGCCTTCCAACGCCATACTCGGGAGGGGTGTGGGAGTGGTGTTTGTTTTCGTACCTTGAAGCGGAGGATCTCGGGCTGGACGAGCGACAGGGGACGGCCGTTGACCTTAATGACACCACGGCCAGACTACACAAAAACCTCCAGTCAGCATACCGTCGTCACCGTCTTCGCAAAATCGTCGTTCAGATATAAGCGCGATGTGGATATCGCATCGCATCGAAGGGTCAAACGGACCTTGCACTGGGCGACGGCGGTGGCCGTCTTCTTCTTGCCGAAGCATTGCACGCTCTGAGTCGTAGACATGGTTGCTGCGAATGTCCGGGGATGTTTTTCGCTGGGTGAGTGGGCAGGTGGCAGTTGGGGGGAAAAAGGGCGACCTTGCGAAAGGCGGGAAACGTGATGCTTGCTGATTGGGAATTTTCGCTGGGGCGGCGCGCAGGAAGCGAGGGTTTGTGCCCTCGGCCGGTTGATGCTCCCCTGTGGGCATGAGCTTATGCGCTAGTCCGCTTCGGGGCGAGGCTGCCCGCACACAAAACGCACAACCCACAGTGGGAAATTTTCAGAGAAGGGGGGGGCGGGAAGAGCGGCACGTGATCGCACTCGTCAAACGAGAAAAGCCCTAAGCCCTTTGACTTAGCGGGCTGCAATCGCCCAAAAATTTCGGCTTCGAACGAGATCCCTCACGCCCAGCTTGATATCGACGACGCCCATCCGACCCGGCAACACACCGAACCGACAAGGTACGCACCCCATCGACGAAGGAACACCCGGCCAGCAGACATTATTGGCATTGAGGGCACTGGAGATATACTGACAGAGGAGTTTTGTACAAGATGGTTTCCGCAAAGCAGCATGTCCCCATCGTGAAGAAGCGTACGTCCACCAAAACCTCATGCACCCCCCTCTCCTTCCGCTCGGCGAAACACGTCCTCCCCCTAGCGATCGATTCGCAGAATGGAGGAAAGGGGAGGGTGTGCGAGGGGCTTAGATGGGGAATATCATGAATTGACTTGGGGGTTTTCAACAGGCACGAAGCGCTTCGAGCGCCACCAGAGCGACCGCTTCATGCGTGTTGGTCCCAGCTGGCGCAGGCCCAAGGGTATTGACAGCCGCGTCCGCCGACGATTCAGGGGCACCATTGCCATGCCCTCGGTACGTTCCTTTTCCAGAATACGCCTGCTGCTGGGGAGATTTGGGGGCTGACGGAGAGACTTTGGTGAATTGTGTAGATCGGCTACGGCTCCAACAAGAAGACCCGCTACTTGTCGCCCTCTGGCCACAAGACCTTCCTGGTCAGCAACGTCAACGACGTCGAGCTCCTCCTGATGCACAACCGAAGCTACGCTGCCGAGTACGTTGAAGCTTTCCCCCTAGTGCAGACATACCACCAGGCTCCTGTTTGAATGTCCCATATATCTCTATCAATCACCGGGACTTGGGGATACCGTCTGCCTCAGATGCAAGAACAACCCTGCTGACCTCTCAAACCCGCACAGGATCGCCAGCAACGTCTCCTCCCGAAAGCGCATCGACATCATCGCCCGCGCGAAGCAACTGGGCGTCAAGGTCACCAACTCCAAGGCCAAGGTCACCACCGAGGTGTAAACATAGAAATCGGGAAAAAAATCTCGGGCTTGCTGGTTCCTTTTTTCTTTCTTGCGCCGGACAGAGGCAAAACGGGGCGGGAGAGGAGGGGTGGTGAAGAGAGAAGCAGGAAAGGGGTTTCGGTATTTATTGGGCCTGCTTTTCAAAGTCAAATTAAACGGAAACTTGCATCGGAAACGGGAACTTGGCGCGCTTTAGCACCGAACGAAATGAAATCGTGAACTTCAAACAACCAGGCCTCGTCGTGACCTTTGCTGTGTTTTTCGTTGTGATGCTGTTTTTGGCTCGGATTCTACTGGATGGGCCGCACGGGAACGACTTACTTGAGGATGATTGTATAGAAAAGCGAATCATTCCGCGGGTCGACGTCATTGGACGCGGGAGTCTTGTGTCTACTGTGGCTTTAGATGACTGCTTGGACAAGCACATGCTTTGATGACCATTATCACGACCTCGCATACAGTTGCGTACGAACTTCATCCGCGTCACACGCTTATCAAGTAGCCCATCTCCGAGCCACAAGGTTGAGCTAAAGACCAAGAAAGCCAGAAAATAGACTTGATTGAGAACCAAGTCCTAACCCAGCCCCACTGTGCCATTCCCTCTTCTTATTGAATCCGCATATGCTTAACATCGAAGTTGGTATCTACCAGTAAAACCCCACTGCCTTTGCCAGACAGAACAGCGCAAGAATTCCCGCCGAGAACGAATCGAACGACGAAAAAAGAAGAAGAAGAAGCGAGAAAGAAACAAAAACAAAAAGCTCAAAATACACCAAAAAGCCAGGAAAGCAATTCTCCAATTGGGCTCTATTCCCTTGACGCTATTTCTACATGTTGTGGGACGCGGAGGGGAATGCAGCAAGATCAAGAAGAAAGGGTCGCGAGTGTTTGAATGAGCATTCATCGTATCAGCATGGTCAGATTCTCATGAGGAAGAGGGTGGATGGTGGGTCGAAGTGAGGAGACGTGGAAGAGCAGTTTTGGGGGGGGGGAGTAACAGGGCCACTTATGGCGGTCGAAGAGAGAGAGGATCTTGGTGCGACAAGTTCATCATCAAGGGCACAGATGCTTGAGCTTGAACGCAGTTTTCCACGCTCATACAGTCCCGCGCAGTCTCTGCTTTCTGGCAAGCCAGTCTCCAAGCATATTGTCGAGTTGCTGTTGAGATCGTTAGCACTCATGACTCTCGAAAGCTCGGTGGCACCCCTTCAACTTACTGTTGTAATCTCGGCCAGCTTCGCATTCTGTTCGCGGAAGAGTCCACCAACAACAGGATGGTCCTGACCTGCTGGCTCCACGTTGGTCCTGTCATACACCACCAGAAGCAAGTCTCGAATGTGCTCCCCTTCCTCAAAAAACTGGCGTAGCTTCGAGTCGTCCCAGTTGGCCTCTTTGCTGCTGCCAACGGACAGGCTGTCCTTGGATGAGTCGTCTGCTTGGACAAGCTCCGGTGAGGGCGAATCTTCGAGGGATCGACCTTCTTGTGAGGATGTGTCGCCCATAAGTGGAGGAGGATTAGATGTGCTGATGGGCGATACATGCACCGGCGACTCCGAAAGCCGCTCGTTCTGGGCAACAGGGGCCGTCACCGTTTTGTCGCTTGACATTGTCGACGTGGTCTGGTAGCTGTCAGGGTACGCCCCGGGTAACTGTGGCCGCAAGCTTGTTGGCTTCTCTTCCACCGAAGATTTTTGAGACACCGCGGCTCGAGATGCTGCCAATTCTTCCTGCTTCCTCTCCCTTTCTTTCCTCTCCTCCTCCTCCTCCTCCTCCACCTCCTCGATGATCTCGTTGTCAGAGTCATCGAGCTGCATGCGGGATCGTGCCGCAACCGCCCTCGGTGCCCTGTAATCGGGTCCGGCGCTTGCGCTCCGAGGTGCTGGAACATGGCCGGTAGGCTTGTCGTCCCGCCTTGAAGCGGCCGAAGAAGAGCGCTCTTGGCCCTGGTCGCGGGAGAATTGTCTGCTCGAGGGAACTTCCTGTACCTCCTTGGTGTCTGGATCCACAATCCGCATCGACGCCGGAGGAACGGTGGAAACGTCATTCGTGCGACCATAATCAACAAACGACTTCGGGGCCGACTGATTAAGCGAAGGTTTGCGCGTAGGAGATGGTTCCGTCCGCGGCTGAGCCTTCTGTAGCTTGCCCTTCTGCGCTGCCGGTGATCTATCACTTCCAGATTGGTCTGCTCCCAGGGTGTCCTCGCTGGCTCGTTGGTCGGAAGAAGCCTCCATCGACCGCTTCCCATAATCATCCTCGTCCTCCGATGCCTTTTTCCTGCTGCCTCTGGAGAAGAAGCCACGCAAACCACCGGGTTTCTTGTCCTTCTCTCGCTTGTCCTTCTCTTTGGATTTCTTGCGGTCCTTGTCCGACATGAGGTCCTTCTCCAGCTTATCCAAACTTGTTCGCGACCTGAGATCCTTGGTCAAGGACTCGTTTGAAGGTCGAGGCGCGTTGTCGTCCCGTAGCATTTTGGGCGTCAGTGTGATCTTCTTGGTCTCGGCTGTCTCGTCTTTGAAGAAGGAATCTGTGTTCCTTAATGTTCCGTTCCTGGTTTTCCGAAGCCCTTCGGATTTGACATCCAGCAGCTGCTCGGCTTCGTTCATCTTGCTGGCGTCCTCTTGCAATTCCTCCGGCGTCTCTTCCTTGACAGACTCAACGGTTTTGATCTCCTTGATTCGCGTCTTTAGTGGTTGCACCTTCGCGGTCTCGTCGATACGTTCTTCTTCGGCGGACGGTTGCGCTATCTTCTTTGGTTCTTCTTGGACTGGCTTGTCCTTCGCCATCTCGTCCTCCTTGTTGCGTTGGTTTTCGGCTTTCTGCGACTCCTGCTGCTTCTGCTGCTTCTGCCGCTCCTCTTCCTCCCGTTGCTGTTCGACCTTCTCCTGTGCCGTCACGGGTTGCTTCCCAAAGAGCTCCTCAATGTCCTCTTCATCTGTGGAAAAGTCGGGATCCTGGTAATCGACATAAGTAGGGTCGGCAAAGGTGACCGTCTTTCGTCTCTTGCGTATTGATTTGAATGTGTTCTTTTGCTTTGCTGCCTGGTCACCAAGCATGCTAGCGGAAAGCTAAGAGTCGTTAGAGAAGAGATTATCCCGAGGCAGCATGATCTTACATCGACGTTCCTGTGCTTGTTCAAGCGTGCCAGCCTCTCGGTCGGGGTCTCGATGTGTTCGGCGGGCAGGTAGCCTACAGGGTGCTGGTTAGATGCCGCTGGTTACGCACGTAAAGCGAATGCGACGTACCGATGCTGCTATCCTTGATCACCCTGACCAACCACCAGTAACTGTTCGTGTCGTCAAGTAAGGCCATTGTATCGCCCTTGGTAGCGTTGGCTTGACCTTGAACCGTGGCAACAAAGGTGTGAAGGGCATAGACGAAGTTGAAGTCAATGTCCTCTGCGGCTTGTAAGCATCCGTCCTGGTTGGTCCTGGACTTGCTTTCGTGGGACGGCGGGAACGAAACCGGCCATGGCAGAGGCATGAGGATAAACAGGAAATCGACTTACCGTCGTCAATTGAGGGAGAACTGGAGATTCTATCCGCCATATCGTCATCGTAGTCCCCGTCGTCGCCGTCGAGGTCGCCCTCGTCAGACGACGAGATTCCTCCATTCTGCGCGACGGCCAACGAGTCCTCCTGTTCTAGCTGCATGGTTCCGTTGCCGTTGGTCGACCCGGCGGATATGTTCTCTGCGTGCTGTTGCAGGTCGATGGCGCCGCCGCCGTTGCCCTTCCCGTTCAACAAGCGCGGGCTTCGCGCCTGCTCCTCAGCGGCTTCTTCGGCGACTTCGCGGAGCGTCTCTGCCTGGTGAGGAGCGAGGTTCGTCGTGATGTATATGGGCTGATGGTCCTTGGCCGAGGGCGCAGCTCGATCTTGAAGGTCGATCGTGTCTGTAGGCGTAGAACGCAGGGACACGGGAGGTTAGCCTGGTGAGGTTTTGCGGAATCGGACGTTTCAGATAAAATAAAAAAGTATGTATATTCTTGAGGGGGAACAGGTGACGAGGACTTCAGCGCATGCAGAATTGTTTGCTCTTCTTCCCCATAGATCCATGCAAGTTTCTCGCCTCACCCCTGGTCTGTTCTGGGGGTCGAGGTGAAATTAGAACAAAAAGGGAAGGAAAATAGGGGATCGTACCGGCACGGACAATGGATGGTCTTGTCATGGTGATCAGAGAGTGTCGGGCCTGGCTGGTGCCCTATGGAAAACCCCCCCGTCAGAATGGCAGGACGAATCCTCGTTGGCGCCGTTGGCCGATCAGCGCCGGACCAGACCCGGAATGATAGTCAAAGGAAGCAGCTGTCGCACGCCGCGGATTGCATGAAGCGAAATTCGGGTGGGAGCAGAGTCTGGGCCGTGGCGCGCCGAGGGTAGGTAGGTTATGAGGAGGGCTGGTAGATGGGCCAATGCGACTTTTCGGGGGTTGGTTGGTGACGAGAGGCAGCGGCGGCTGGGGAAAGACAGGTAAGGTGTAAGAGAAGAAAGGAGGGATCGGCAGAAGGATTGAATTTGCGACGATACGGAGGACGGGAGAGAGGATGATGGTGGTGGATGGAGGGAGGGAGNGGGGGGGCGCCCAGAGAAGAAAAGTCACGTTGAAATTGATGCGAAAAAGCGATGTTAGGAGGATCGCAGCTGCAGCTGCCGATTCCAGCAATGCAACCTCCCACTGCTACGAATCCCTTCCCCGGAAGCCTTCGCGACGATTCTATGATGCTGCTACTGCTACTGCTACTGCTGCTGCTGCTGTTCGAGGAGGCTGGCCATTCTTGGCTTGCCCGTGTCGTCGATGTGGACGTGCCTTGTCCCCATATCCCAATATCCCATATCCGTGGACCGCTTTGGGGAATCAGGGGCTGGGGCAGCCGCAAGGGTACCTACGGCAAGCAGAGATTCAGGGGACAAGGGACACAGGGCAAAATCAAAGAAAAATAAAAGTGGATGGGCGGCGGACGACCAGGGCAGAGGGGAGGGAAAAGGGAGCGGCCGGGGATCCCTGTCAGCATTCCCGATGTACCAAGGAGCCTGCAGGTTTCTCTGTTCATGTGTTGCTGTAATGGCTAACTTTCCTACCAAGTCTGCGGACATTGTGAACCGTGACTACCTACCACGTTCCTTCGCATCGTCACAATGACCGATGGCCCAGCCAGCACATCAAATGCCCTACCCGCAACCGCACGGTGCTAGCATTGAACCTTGAGACGGAAGATGGCTGGGCTATTTTATGCACCATGTTCTAAGGATAGCCTGTGGGGCAGCCCCAGATAATCCCATCGCATCGACACCTCAAGACCAGTTGGGTCGTGAGACAAAACAAACCACCATGCTGCTCATTTCCACGCAATGCCGACCCGCGCTCCGTGTATCCGTAAGCCGGGAGCATAATCCATATTCACTCCTCTTCCTCTTCCTCTTCCTCTTCCTCTTCCTCTTCCTCTTCCTCTTCCTCTTCCTCTTCCTCTTCCTCTTCCTCTTCCTCTTCCTCTTCCTCTTCCTCTTCCTCTTCCTCTTCCTCTTCCTCTTCCTCTTCCTCTTCCTCTTCCTCTTCCCTGCAGTTACCATGCAAATTCTCCGCGCTGTCCCTCGAGGCCCCCCCCCTTCTCCCCAGCCTGCCGACCTGTCACCGCGTGGTGGCTGACAGCGAATACGTCTAATGCAACACTTGGCAAGGCAAGGCAAGGTAGCCCCAACCCCGTCAGGGGCTTGAAACAGATCCGCGGGCCCAATCATGGGTCGCGTCACCCATTACCCCTGGCCCGCGCGCTTCCATGATTCTCACGTGATGGGTCAAATCACCCAAGCCGAACCAACAATAATGCATGCTCCCTGCCATACCTCGATGCTTGGAAGTTTCAAGAAACCCTCAGAAGACGAAGCACCAGATAGATATGAACCTCATGGCGTCCTGCCTAGCCTCCGCAAACCTCCAGCCCGTCCATGCCGATACTATATATACACCCACAATATCGCCATTCCCTTGACAAACCCTTGGAAGAGCATTCACTAAAGTCCAAAAGTCTCGTGTGTGTTCTATGCGGCAGCCGCTGCCGTCAAATTAAATGAATAAATAAATAATCCCTTATTTTACCTGTAATCCTCGAAATAGCCCATGCCTGGCATCTTTATACCAGGTTCTGACCACTACTTCAAGTGCAAAACACTATCCATGAGCTACTCCCAACTTTTCTTTATACCCTCCAGAATTTTTGCCTCGCACGCTAAGGGAAAAAAACAAACCAAACAAAAAAGCTCATGCCACGAGGATCACCACATACTGCGCTGTCCTCAAGCCGCTGGATACCCTGTCACCGGCGGCGCCCAAGTACGCTGTTCAATCATCTATGCCGAATTGTTCTCTCCTGCGATCGCGGCCATTCGCTTCGACATGCTACACGGCATGGTTAGTACTAGTCAGGGGGCCTAACCCGCGGAGTGAGCACTTACAAATCGTAAAAAGCAAACTGGTTTGGCTGGCTACCAAATTCGTAGACGAATCGGCTCGCGAGGTAGCTGCCGAAGATACCCCTGAGATAATTCTCAGGCACCCGCGACACAATCGTCTCCAAACCAATCTTGTCCAGGAGCAGGCGAGGTAGCGCGCTGGCAAGGACGGAGAGCCGAACCTTTTCGTTGTCCCAAAGGTCCGATCGCTGCAGTTGTTCGTCCAGGTCAGTAATGGCTAGTGATAGCTTGTCGGAAAGGATCGATCGTGGGATGCCCGTCTGCTCATGCTCGCGCCAGATGGCCTCGAACTCGAGGCGAGCGTTGTCGCAGATCTTCTCCTGCACCTGCTTGACGTAATCCTTGTAGAACTGAGGTGCTTCGCCAGTCTGGGCGTTATGGCACATGTTCTCCACGAAGCCCTCATCGTCGAAAGAGAGAGATGCCAAGACCTCGAGTGATGATGAAGTGACGCCGCCCTTGTTTGCCGATGCATCCTTGTAGAGAATACATCCAGCCGACTCCAAACGGAGCTTCGCGTCCTGCGTGATGAAGAGATTGGCTCCCTCAACAATGTACGGAATAGTCGACTTGCCGTCCTTGATGAGCCTGTTGACGGAAATAAGATCGATTGATTCGGGTCGCCCACCGCAGGGGACGAAACAGTCCGCCATTCCAGTGTCACGCAGGTGGTATGTGTTACGGAAGGATGTGCCGTTGGTGACAACCTCGCCGTTGGGAAGTGTGGCATTGTTGTCCTCGCACAGAACACGATAACCGTCCTTGGACAGCTTCGACAAGTCGTATTCGCTGATCATGGCTCGCTTCTTGGCTAGGCGAACGAGCTCGTCTCGATCCAATCCGTTCGGGTCGGCAAGGACTCCGGATCCGTCCACAATGGCCGTGTATGTCTCGTTGCCCAGAAGAATTTCGTTGCTGCCGAGATCGCCATCGGGTCCGCCGGTCTGCATCTTCCGAACCTGAGACGGGTTCAAGTCCAGCTTACGGTAGATGCCCTTGACGTACTCTCTAACGGAGAGTGTCGTCATGCCATAGACGTCGTGGGGGATGCCACCAAGCTTGGGTGACTTGCCAGTGAAGAACGACTTCCACCAGGGTGCGCCTCTGTTTCTGGCATGCTCCGTGGCCCAGTCAACAAGATCTGCAGTGTTCTCATCTGGGCCCATGAAAAGAATCTCCTCCTTTCCATAGAGGTCGACCAGCTTGTTTTTGATACCCGGCGTTTCGGCTGGAAGTAGAAGGTCCAGGATGCTGTCGATGTACTTTTCGAATGCCTCTTGAGCCTTGTCCTGCTGCTTCGGGTCCAGGAGAATGACACCTTTCGACCCACCTTCGGGAATGTCCTTGTTCTTGCGCTGCTGGGTACTGGCAAGACCATAGTTCTCGTCGAAAAGGTTCCTGGCGTTGATGCCGTAGGCTTCCTTGCTACGGGACTTGACAATGCGAATGCCGCCACGGGCGATGTCCTTGAAACGAAGATGGAAGCCTCGTGATTCAGCACCGATGACGAGGAACATGCCGTACAGACGCTTGGGGTACTCGGCCTCGGGAAGGAAGGATGGGTCGAGACGGAAGCTGAGGGCGACCTTTGTTGGTGTGAAGTAGTTCGTCTTGAGAATGGCGTTGTTGAATACTCTAAATGCAGTCATCACCATCTCGTCGTGCTCGTTGGAGACAGTCTTGGAAATATTTTCCCGGAGCTTTTCATCCGAAAGAACTTCTGTGCCCTGGCTAGGTGTGATGAAGCGATTGTTGTAGTCGGTTCCTCCGCCAAGGTGCACGCTCGCAAATGAAGCGTACAGAGCTCTTACAAGATTAGGGTACGTCTGGATGATTTCCAGAATGTAATCGGGCGTGAAGGTCTCCGTTCGGAGTCGTCGCTTCAGTTTGGACAACAGCGCAGCCTGGGCGTTCTGCTTGGGGTCCAAGATTTCCGAAAGAGACGCGTACTCGGGTCCAAGTCGGTTCAAGAAATGCTGCACAAAGACCCAGGCAGAGTGTGCGTAAACAGACTCTTGCAGGCTGAGCTCGCCGCTCGTGAACAGATTGTGGAACTTGTTCTGGGGCAAGCAGTACAGGAGCGAAATCTCCTTGGTGATTTGGTGAATCGACTCTTCCAGGGGAGGGATTGTGCCCTCGAGGTTCGTGGCAGGGCGTAGATAGATACTCATGACAGTGATGCCGTTTGCGAAATTCTCCACGTACTTTCGGGAGCTGGTGACGCCGTAGTAATGATACAGATCACTGAGCGCAGAGAAAATCCCGCGGGCTGTGCGAGTGCGGAATGCAACAACCAGGCGCTTCTCAGCAGAATCCTCTATGTCATAAACTTCGATGACGGGGCCGGTGCGGTGAACTGACTGCTCAATTATTTCCTGGTAAACCTGTTTGGTGTTCTTCGTGGCCTTTTGCCAAAATCCATGATCGGAAATGACCTCAAGGCGCGTCTCCTTAGGGTCAGTCTGTTCAGGGCTCTGCTTGAACAAGCACTGATACACGAAGTAGCAGCGAAGGGTAGCCTTGGATGAGGGACTGGCACCGATGGCGGCTGGTGAACGGAATGTCTCAACACGGTACTTGGTCTTGCCCTGGTGGTCGAGGTACTTGGCTTCAAGACGCTGCTCATATCGAGGCCCGCCGATGTGAGCCTTGCCAGGCTCGCTAGTATCGATGTAGATTGCGTGGTCCTTTGCTTCCATGTCCAGGCGAATCTCCTCCCGCTTATCCTCGCGGGTAAAAGCGGCTACTTTGGCAGCATATAGAGAGGTGATTTGGCTGGCAATCACTTCCGGAGTCTCAATGTGAAAGTACACGTCATCAATCCCAAGCTGTTCATAGAACCATTTGATTTGCTCCTCGATCAGAGGCTCAGGGATCCATCCGGCTGTCAAGATGATATCCTTCACTATATCGTTGTCAGAGCCAATACTTGCGCACATTTACATGGCAAACTGCTTACCAGTCTTCATCTGCTCGACTTTGCCGTGAAATTCTGGGGCAACATAACCCACTGTAGCGGAGCGCAGTATCCGGTGCCCATTGCCGTTAGCATGTGACATAAGAGGGACACTGAAGTGGGTGGGCTGAGGCGATGGTCCGCGACTGCTCTCATCGTCGGCTGAGAGTTGAGCCACCGCCTTGGGCTTGGGCGGGTCGGATGCCATTGTGGTCGCAGGTTCCTCGAAAGTATCAATGTAATCTGGAAACCTGTCGAGGGGAGGGAGGTTAGCCCGATCGATTGATAAAGCCAACATTTTGATGAAGATGAATGTGAGTGACGACAGAGACAGGGAAAGGGGCAAGACAGGCTTCAAAGAAACGAAGGGAATTTGTGCAAAAGAAGACGACAGAATCAAGGCGGTACGGTATGGACTTTATATATACAAGTGTATGTATAAGAACGAGTCATGCGGAACGTATCAACTGGGCGAGTAGATAAGACCAAGGGGAGGTAGTGACGCTTCATATCGTATTCCGAAGAAGTTTGAGGTAGACAAGTCATGGTTATGAGCTGGGACATGGGGCAAGGACGGGAGCACGCCATTTCGGCGAACGCAGGATAGATGCAGTGTAAGGAGCAGTACCCGTGCGGGCGTTATCTCGAGGGGCTTGATACGGGACCCAGACCTGAGACCGGCCAGGTGAAATGTGGTCGACTTTCACCGCCGGTCCAGGTTTGCGTCACAGTACCGCCAGCCGATAAGGGACAGTAGAACGATGTTGGTCGTGGGTGTGAACAAAGAGAGGATAAGTACCTTACGGGGGATTTTCCCAAACGATTGCCTTAGGGCTTGCCTTGAACGCGATGTCCCGTTGAAGCTGTTTCTGCAGCCCCCGTGCGTTTAGTATGTCGATCAAAGTAACAAAGTCGTCCAACGGGTGTCAATGCAGTTGTTGGCCCGGAATTGGCCCGATCGCGTTCTAGTCTTGGGCTGGAGCTCAACAGCTCGAGACAGTACAGCTGAAATAGTACAAGTCAGTAGGAATGCGACAATGGAATTGTTTGGACGGTTGTTGTGTGGGAGTGAAAAAGGGAAGTGATGGTACAGCCTATGACGACAATAGTGGCTGGAGTGAGATGAGACTAGACGATAGGCCAGGAAGAGAAGTAGCGACCGTGAACCCCCTTTTCCAGGCCGTCAAAAAGATAGGCAGAATCAAGCAATAAATAAGCAAAGGGTACGAGGTCGAAGCAGGGAAGACTGGCCCAGATCTCCAGCAGAAATACGGAGTTGCAGGGCTTCATGGCAGGGACGAAACATCAAGCCTGTCGAGAGATGGGCAAGTATGTCGTCAGTACAGTCAGCCTAGTCAGCTGTGCGCATTCGCCCACGAGGCGCGCAAACGATAGTAGCCACGGCCGCGGCTGACGGCACTGTGGCTTTGCTGGAACATCCTAGCAATGCCGCGTACAAGCATAGCCAGAGTCGTGCTGCGCTTGCAGGCCAGAAAGGTGTAGCCTGGGCTGTGTATACCAAAAAAAGAACAGCCAGACTCGCAAAGGTGCTCGGGAAACGGGTTCGTAATGGGTACACCCTCGCTGGCTCAGTACATACATACCTAGAACAGACGGTGATAAGACGCCCCCCAGAGGAGCAAGGTCTTGTCTCTGTCGGACGGGCGCTTGCAGATAAGGCGACGGACAGGGGCAGGCTACCGAGAAACCGTCTCGTGTGCAACAAGCAACGCAAGGCGAAGCACAGCAAGACGAAGTAGGTATCCCTACGGCCAGCTGATTCGTATCGGCAAGCGAGGCTCGTAGGTCCAAGTATCTCTGAGTCGAGTGAGCTCAACAGCAGGAAAACGAGAGAGTGATGGCAAGTGAGTGTTGTGCAAAGTGAGACAACAGCTAGGGCTGCGTGGGATATACCAGCAGGTAAGGGTAGGTGAGAGAAGAAGTGGATGTTCAAAGAGAGCAGCAGTGATGCACAGAATTCCGATTCTTGCTCCAGGTCAGATTTTTTTTTCTTCTTGGTGACCGTTTTGTCCTTTTGTTGTTGTTTTTCATCCAATGCTCTCCCAAGGCCGAAGCAAAGCGGCGACGATGCCCTTAAGTACCTCCCCGAACACGACGCCTGCTTTGGCCTTCTCCAACTGCACAGGCTTTAGGAACCTTCGGCTTCTGCATACCTTGCAACAGTGGGCCTGGTCTAGAGCCACTCAAAACATCCAATTGCATCTGCACCTCCCGTACGTTGTACTCGGAACATGGCAAAGCTTTGCATCCTTGAGCAACCGTCGGCACCCCTCGTACAATCCGGTCGCTATGCGCAGGCCGGCACGACCTGGAAGCGCCTAGCCGGCCCCAGTCAAACTCAGCCTCCGCCATTCCGCCCCATGTATTCCAGTCCCGTGAGCAATGGCAGACGACCAGCTTTTCGGCAGGTCCCAACTGTCCATGGCGTACTGCTGGGGTCTAGCGAGAGGGAAGCGAGGAAACTCACGATGGCTCACGGATGTTCCTTCTCCTTTCCAGGGGCTGTCCATGGCCGGGTCACAGGGGAAACGAAACCTGCATCACAGGCGGAAGGAACCTAGCATTGGAAGCGTGCGTCAATGACTTCACACCCGGCCGGCAGACTTGCGTAAGGGGAAACTAAAATAGCGAATAAGGATGCAGGGCTAGTTCTAAAGAGGGAATGCGGATTGCTCGCGACCAGGCCGCTGGTACCTGGTGCTTCGGTCAGGTGCCAGGAACCACCGGGCCAATGCCTGGGCTGCGGTTGTTTACAAAGCCCACCCTCCTGCAAGAACAAAGTACCAGTACCTGAACGATGAAGTACAGAGACATGTGCCGGTGCCGGTGCCGGGGCCTGTTCGCGTTGCCACCTCCCTGTTCCTGCAAGGCACATCACGCTGAGGGTGGTACTGAGTACTTCTCCGCACTTGCCACGATCCGCTTGTGATCCGTCAAGCGTACCTTGGGTATCCGAGGTGGGTCTCCCGGCCCTGCTGGAAATCTCTGTTCCATCATGCTTCCAGTGTCTTCTATTGCTCCGTTGCAGATCTGTGTTGAAATTTCCATCTTCGATTACGATCTCGTGCATACGAGGCCGTCAAGATGGCTTCATATGACGCCAGCAGCCTGGTTAGGATGCTTTGCTATCTCTCAACACCCCATGGTCTTCTCCCATTCATTGTCCACGGGCTCAGCAAGCATTTGTTGCTCTGTGCAGGTACCCTTTACCGCCATCTGCCTTGCATACCTCACGCTGCCGTTTCGGGCTAACCGATTCAGCATCGTGTAATGCAGCTTAGAGGCCTCCCTGCAGACTGCGAGTCATCCATTCGAGGTTAGGTATCTCTCTCGGACCGCTCGCAGCCTCTGGTATTGGCACGTTTGGGCGGATCCAGGCTAATGCCACTATAATGCCCGCCCCCGGCCATTTGGCATCCGCAGAATACCTGTAATGCTAGACCCCGCTGATTTATTTCGATAGCTTCCCATCGTGGTACATGGTTGGGCGGGATTGCACAATAGGTACCGATAATTCCCAACATATCTTGTGACCGCTCAGGATGCCGTGTGTATCTACCAAGTACTATGCTCTGATGTCGTTCATCCTGTACTCATGGAACCTTAACGTTACGGCAAAAGTCTCCGCGGTCGACGCTTGCTTACAGAGTAAGACGACGGCATATGTTGCTGTACTTAACCGCCAATAGATCGTGTCAACGGATGGCACGGTTCGCCGTCCACGGCTCTTTGTGGCACAGTCCTACAATGTACACAGGGCATGCGATGCAATGTAACGAAACACATCGGGACGACACATTCACGGTACCTTTACCTGTATTGCGCGTCCTTTCTCCCCCCGTCCCCACCGTCACTGTCGTAAACAACAGAAGTGAGGATTATGAGCTCTTGATGTTGGATCGGTCTCACTCCCCGGGGTTGGTCGTCCGGGTTGGTCGACCCACACCACCAGCCGCGTCGCCGCGCACAGGCCCTACACCGAGGCCATTTCCATTACCCCAGACTTTGTCAGGCTGGAGTTTTCATTACCCCCAGGTTTCCTAGTTCGTGTTTCTATTACTGTCGGCTTACACGATCATGCATCGGGGCCAGGCCACGGAAGCAAGCACGGGACTGTTTGAGTTTTACCACCCCCTGATCTGCTGCGAGCACTGTCTCTGGTCCACCGCACAATGCCGTCAGAGCAGACTCTCATTACCCAATCGTGACTCCACACCCCGCTTCCGGGCCTCGGCCAACAGTCTTGACTACATCACGAGGACGACAGAAATGAGGATGCCGGCCCAATTACTCATTGCCTCTAATTTCAGACAGCGTCTCGTGCCCAGCACAGATTTCTCGTGGCCTGGATTTCATCATTACCCCTTAAATCACCTAGAGTTGATACATTCACGCCGACCCAGCAAGCGAGTCTCGAGTTCTGTTTTGGAAAATATTCATGACAAGCCAGCTGACCTTGCACATATTCCTGCTTGGTATCTTCAACATATCGACTCATATCCACATTAACCCAAAGTACTACGGTCGTCTACCCATTTCTCCCCGACGCCTATTCCAGAATGTAGTGCGTGGTCAAATCAGATAAACTCAAAGGCCTCTCGCGTACACATCAAACTTCTAAAACGGCACGGAGACGGTTGTCCGATTCATACTCCAAAGGTTGAACGGAGACAACCAGCATCGCTGCGAACTAACATGAAAGGGATTCCCAAACCAAACAGCCGTGTTCTATTGGTCAAAGCTATATGCGAGCATGTCATGCCCAGATATTGCTGGTCCTGGTCGTTCGCTGTCCTGACAAGCGTATCCTCGAGTATACGTAAAACACCATGACAACGAGCAGGATGAGGACGGAAACGGCCGTAGTGATTTGCGAGTCAATATTTGGACCAGCAGTGTCTTCGCCAAGACTCGGCAGTATTGACCGTTTGACCGGCACTTTCGGTTTATCCGGATCTTTTGACGGACGCCAGTCATATTGATCGGAAGGCCTGATATCCCAAGCGCCTGCGCCATTTATTATTTTCACCTCTGGATCCCCAATATCCCATGTTGGGTACACGTTGAGATCCTGATAGAGCTCCATGTTCGTTCTCAGTGGTATGATGAATTCGTGCCACAGCGACATTGGTGGAGCACCTGTTGGGCAGGTTTTGATGTCGCGACAGTCGCAGTCGGCGACCATCAATTCCAGCCATGGCAGGAACCACCATTTATAGGGCAGTTTTCTGGTGTGGTAGCAGGGCTTTGGCGGGTCCGGCCACCACTTATTGGGGTTGAGTTGGTTGAAATGACCGGCCATGATGGACGATGTATGTTCTTGGCCCTTGGTAGAATGGTCAGCGGTGCTGAGTCTGGGACTCGCCAATAAGGCGTAAAGAAAGCGTGTCGAGTATCCGTTGCCTCGTTTGGAGTGAAACAGAAGTCCAACAAGAGTGTCGATCACGTCCAATACTTACCGTGCGTTGTTTCGAGCCGTGGACTTATGCAAGTATTGTATGTTGGGGGTTTGCCGTGGTTCGGCAGGCGAGTGTCGTGACCTTTTGGTACGGGACCAATGGGGGATATGTAAAATAGAGCAAGAAGAGAGGGGCGCGCTTTTACAGTCTTGATGTTCGAGCAAGGCATTCTAACCCTCGCTTCAAGGTTTTCGATGCCATTGCAACAGAGCTGTGAGACGTCATTATAGCCTCAAGACTTCAGATGTCACGTCGTCAAATGCCAATGGAACACAGTGAGCTCGTATCACAAGCAAATGTTGCTGCAGAGTGTATTAAGCAGACGCGGCACTTCACCGCAATGATGCATCTGCCTATGCGAAAAATATAAATTGGCGAAAGTAGCAAAACAACGTGCGTGACAAAACCTAGGAGTACGACGGAACAATATTGCCATTGTATGACTGCTATTCCCAACATAATCTATCATTCGGCTTTCACGCAGCATTAGATAAACCATGCTTTCCATTTTCATTGCCATAACCTCGTGAGACGTCCAGGATTCAGTACTTTGTTGGAGACCCGTAGATCAATAAGCTACCCTGAAGTATGCTCTTTCCCGGAGCACGTGATGATAGCTGGGCAAATTGAGCACATGGAGTACATTTGGCGTCGTTGCAATCACACGCTAGCACAAGTCACTCCCAAGGTAGCTCCTGAATCGCTTAGCTCGCATCTGGCGTCAAAAAATTTACCAGTTTATCCGAACGTATCTTCATCCAGCATCATCACCCAAGTCTGAGGACGCCGGCCAACTTCGACCACGACCTCACCAACGACGACCTCATCAAGCGAACTTCTACTCCTATATTTCCTGTCAGCTAAGACATACTGGCAGCAATCATCCTGTTGTCAAGACGGAAATCGCGACGCCAACAGACGACTTCGCAACGGGCAAGCTTGACGAACAAACGTAGTCCAAGACTGAGCTTGCTGCAAACGAATCTGTCTCCAGACAGCCTTGAGAATTGCCTTTAAGTCCTAATAAAACGCCCCATCCGCCAACATGGTCACCCTTACCGAGGTCGAGGATGAGCACTTCCAGAGCAGCCAGCCTGGCCCCGATGTTGATGACGATGACTACAGCGATACTGGTATGGACATCCCAACAGCTCCAACGTAGCAAATAGCGGCCTTACTGACATTCCATTCTTCAGACTCGGACATCTCCAACGAGTCCGACTTCGATCCCGCAAATGAGACCCTAGCCGACCGCCTCTACGCCCTGCGCGACATCGTGCCCCCTTCCACCCGAGGCTGGCTCTCCAGCCGCCTCGCCTCCGTCTCCGACGCTACCTGGAACGTGCTATCCTTCACCGGCAAGGGCGCCTGGGTCATCACAACCTCTGCGCTGTTCTTCGGTGTGCCCTTCGCCCTGTCCTTCTCCGAGGACATGCAGTATGCCGCAATGGAGCAGGAGTACAACATGCGCCAGCAGGGTAGCGATCTGATGACCGCAGGTGCAGAGCAGGCTGCTGCGGAGAAGATGGCTGCGGCGATGGATGCCGATGGCAAGACCAAGCCTGCCTTGTAAATGCGCTCTCTGACCGGGAGAGCTGCTTGATGCTTGCCACGAACACCGATGGGATTTATCATGACCCCCTTTTCAAACTGGAATGGTCTGAGTCTATGTATATTAATTGGATTGTAGCATAGGTATCGTTTGTTGCCCTGAACACCAGGAAGGTGGACTCAGGAGGTCATCATATGGTACCGACAACGCTCAACATGTAAAAATAGCACGTGTGTGATGTTCGAATTGACATCCCTTCTCCACGCATTCGATTTATTAGGCGGCATGTTGTGTAGCAAATATGTTGACATGTTGAACTCATACTTTTCTACCCCGGGCAGCTGCTCGTCTTCGCTTCTTTATTGCATGTCCTCATATTCATAGAATATGACAACCTTATTGAGGTCCAGGTGCGAGTAGATTCTTTCTTCAAGTGTCTAAGCATATCCCTTTAGGATTGTGTGGGTGTCTACGCTTATTGCACCGTGGAAGAGTCAGCCGAGGCTATATGGTGGAGCTGGAGGTGCATTTACTAGAAGTTTCAGGTCAATCTGATTATTCATTTCTATGTACTGACGCTTCGAGAGGAGAGTTTGAGAACTTTTCGGATTACTGAGAATAGTAGGACAAGGTAGAGCGTAGTTGACACTTCGTTAAGTGTCTTGAGCGACAGGAACGGTAAGAGAAGGGGAATCAAGACCACAAAACCAAACACGATCCAACGCCGACGTCATGCGACAAACATCATTACCATCAATGCGTCCCTGGAGGAGGAGCGTCCAGATCCACGCCTTCCACGATATTTCGTTGCATCGCGCTCTCCGAGGCCAAGTTGCGAAAGAACCTGACGGCGCGCTGGCTCTCCTCCTTGACCTTGACCGTCTCGTCTATGCGGTTGCCGAGGTCTTTGATGCTTCTGTCGAGCCCAATGCGCAGGTTGTCCGCGGGCATGGTGAGGACCTTGCGGACGGTCGAGGAGATGCGGCTCGAATTCGCGTGCACGTAATCGAGCTCTGAGAGCTGGGCGGAGATCTTCTGAGCGAGCCGTGGAGGCAGGGAGTTGGGAATCTGCTGGAGAACATAGGCGGACGCCGCGAACGCTGAGCACCCTCGATTAGCAGGACTGGCCAGTAGTGCATTAACAATTAGAGTGAGTCTTACCGGCGGCAATTATTCCAGGGATAATGAGACGGCGTAGGTTGTCGTTGCCCAGCACGCGGGTCACTGTGAGAGCGTGGTCCATCCAACTGGTCATAGAAAGCAGCCTAGGAGCAACCACACCCGCAATGGTGAGAGCCATGCCTGTGCCGGCAAGCTTTTCTTGTCGCTGGAGGAGGGAAGACCAGTCAACAAAGTCCCACATCTCCGTGTGAATGTCGACCTGGCGTGCGAGGGCATCCCGCTTTCGCCGGAACATGACGTCTGGCCGGAAATCTAGGTTCTGAAACTCGTCCCCAACGTGGAGTATGCCCAGCTGTTTGATGGTGTTGACGCCCGCAACTGTCCGGGCGCGCGCGTAATCTTCACACTTCACGACCGAGTCGGCAATATGTGATAGCATGGCCTCCTTGAGGTCATCCGCGTACTGAAACGCGTTGAAGAACCCAGAGTATGGGACATTGTAGTTCGATTTCCCAGCATGAGCAATAGCCATGTTGAGCTCGGAGCGTGTGTGCTCGTAAACGTCCTTGCAGGTCTCCTCCATGTCGTTTTGAACTTGCTCAGTGACTTGAGACTTGGCGTTCTTGCTTGACGCAAGCTGCGGTTGCAGCTCCTTCAGATCCTTTGAAACTCGATCCAGTTCAGATTGTCCAACCTCTTGGTTGACCGTTGCCAACGAGTTGACGTCGTTCAGAATGTTAAGAAGGTATGTTCGTGCTGGTGCGAGTTTTGAGCGTGCTCGCTTCTCCAGAACAAATCTCCGTAGTGATTGCTCCAAGGCCTCGAAGTCACGAATCTTCTCCATGTCCTTCCCTTTGCCTTTGTCAGTGTCGTCGCCGGGATCACCTCCGCCTCCGCTCGAGCTTCCACCTCCTCCGCCACCAGGAGCTCCAGGAGGTGAAGGCCCGACAGGTATGGCATTACTCGAAACAAAGTGAACAAGCTCCGAAGCTTCTTTATGAGTCCGAGGGCTTAATCCGTGGACTTGGTCAAGGATCATCTTTTGACAACGCTCCTTGTCTCTGATGAAATCGTACCCATTCACCACAATGAAGATATAAGCCTTCTCGGCTGCAGCCGCCCAAATGAATTCTTTGGCTGACTGCGTGAAGTGATTCGCAGCAGAGACAACGAAGACGACGACATCAATCTCCTCTTGTCGAGCAAAGATGGCCGTGGTCTTCGTTGTATCCGAGTTCAGACCTGGGGCATCGATGAGCGCAATGTCGACAACGCCATTGTTAAGCAAGGATTCGTCGATGGTCCTGGTGTCCTTGACGTACACCTTGCATTGCGTGTATTGTTCGTTGTCGATCACTATCTTTTCCAGTTCCTGCAAGCTGTAGACATCGTAGGTGGATTCGTCGTTGCGGCTGTACACGGCATCTTTGTGGACTGCATGGACTTCCTCGATTCCAGCGTTCTCTCTTGCATCGAGAACCTCGCAGAATATTGCTGTGCACGGCTGCTGGTCTTCTGGCAGTACCTTACGTCGCAACAGCGCATTACAGAATGTCGATTTTCCGGCATTCAGGTCACCGGTGATCAAGACCTTGCTTGCAGTATCCTCGATACGATCCCGCAGGGAAATAAGATGCTTGATGCTGGAACTGATTTTTCCGTCCAAGAGCGATGCGATTGAGCTCTTCTCAAGGGAATGAACCAGCTCCGTTTGATGGAGAGCTCCCAATTTTAGATCGAGTTTCAAAATAGAAAACTCCTGGGCTATCTGAGGCGTAACTAGACGAGGTTCGGGAACGTTTCGGTTTTCAGCGGACCGGCTCGACTCGGCCCAGCTATCGCCGGTAGTCATCGATCGTCGGAGGTGTGGCTGGTGTCGCTCATGAGATGTGGTTGAGGCGTCGCCGATGATCGACGCGGCGTGCGCAAGGCCTGGCCTCGAAGATGGCCTCTCGGTATCAACCGATTCGGCTCGCTGTACCGACGGGTAATGTGCAGGCCAGGCAGAGTTCATGTCCTGTAGGCCGTGCAGAAGATCGACCACTTTGTTGATTGCCCGGCCAAGCGCCGCTCGTTGGGAGTTATACCACATCTGATGAATGGCACCCGAGTGCGGCCGGTCGTAATGCATCGAGCCATTCCAGACCTCGCTGGCCACAGTCTTGCGGTCCTCGTCCGGAAGGCTTCCACCATAGCCAGAGTCATCCTGAAGCAAGCTCTGCAATCGTGCGGCATGCTCAGATGTGGTACCGGAACCGACGGTCATGTAATTCGGCTGGGATGATGATGCGGCGGTAACTGTCGGTGTTGGCGCGTCGGCGTCGGACTCTGGCTGTGCAGGCGGAGCCTTGCCCTTGCCCTTGCCGTTGAAATAGTCCTGGCTCATAGTGAACGATGTATCCGGAGGAGCATGGTCGATGGCCGAAGGTGTTGTGAAGTCCGTGTCGGGACAGAAACTGGTGATGTCAAGGAGGCGATGCACCGGGATTTTCTGGGATGCAGGACTGCATTAATAAATCATGCGACCCAGTTATGCTACGAGCTTGTCCAATTTGCCGCCGACCGTTTTTACGGGCCGGATATGATTGGATGATCGAGGTATGGCTTTAGCGGATGATGCCCGGGAAAACTGGCACTATGGCTTATCTTATCGACCACAATGAACTGCCTTGCTAGCCCCAAGGTAACCAGACTGTCAGAGGCAATCACCACGGGTGGAGTGACCAGGGGCTTGGTGTGGTTACGTAGGGTCTTGCGCTCAACCGCCAGGTATCCCAGTTTAACGACCTGGCTTAACTATCACCAACCACACGGCCTCTCCCCCCTCCTCACCATTTCCACAACAAACTGGCGTTAGTCGCTAGTGAGGCCGTCTCCGAATCTGTATTCGACTCGATAAAACGATTACGTCCCAGTTACTTTCGGCGTCATGAACGTAAGCATATGCAAGGCGACGACGACGCTGTCGCTACCGAGGCTAATTCACATCAGATCCTAGAATGGGCTTTCGGCAAGCGCATGACGCCTGCTGAGCGTCTGCGCAAGAATCAACGGATGCTGGACAAGGCCATACGAGAGCTTGACCAGACTCGGGTCAAGCTGGAGAAGCAGGAGAAGACGCTCATCCAGCAGATCAAGACGAGCGCCAAGAACGGGCAGATGGGTGCATGCAAGATCCAAGCCAAGGACCTGGTGCGCACGAGACGGTACATTGAGAAGTTTTTTGCCATGCGAAGCCAGCTGCAGAAAATCTCTTTACGTCTTCAGGTTTGTGTACCTCGTTTACGATCTTCAAGAAGTAGGCCTAACAATCTCGGCAGACGTACCGTACCAACGAGCAGATGATGCAGGCCATGAAAGGAGCCACAATGGCTCTCGGGAGCATGAACAAGTCGATGAACCTTCCACAGCTCCAGCGCATTGCTATGGAATTCGAACGAGAAAATGATATCATGGAACAGCGACAAGAAATGATGGATGACGCCGTGGACGACGCCATGGATGTCGGTGTTGAAGAGGAGGGAGACGAGGTTGTCGAGCAGGTACTGGAGGAGATTGGAATTGACCTCAACCAAGCAGTAAGCCCCCTTCTTCAGATCCTGTCGCTGACTGGAAATTAACCTGTGACTATAGCTCGGCGAGACCCCGACGGCCTTGGGTAACCCAGCCAACACGGAAGGAAGAATTGCCCAAGCAGTAGGGGGCGGAGGCGGAGGCGGAGGCGGAGGCGCAGGCGGAGACCCGGTGGACGATGATCTCCAAGCTCGCCTGGACAGTCTCAGGAAATGAGGGCCAAATTCTTGCATGAGGAGTGAAATGTAGGAGGGGACCACTCGCGGCTGGAGTTGAAACTGGCTGCACAGATGGATGGGCACGGGCGGTGTAAGATGCTAGACATAGCTACAAGGAGGATTTTCTTGCGGGTGTAGCCCTCATATGGCCGATGGGCGTACTCAGCTTTGGACATATCGCGGCGTTCAGCAATGGGCGCTTGGGAGTTTACACTTGAATGTTGCAGGAGGTTGATTCACAGTTGCAACCATGCACACACATCGGAGTTCACATTCATGCATGATTTTGGAATTTCACATAATCACATCAACTTCTACAGAGAGGCTTCCGAGCAAGGGCGACGGGAACGCCAAGGCCACGCCTCCAGCCCAGTCGGCCGTACCTGGTTCTCCATCTTGAAACTTGAGGTTGAACGCCGCTGCCTGGCGCACACTCAAGTCTACCAGGTTGCTAGAACCGCAATTCTTAGCCTTACGTTCATGTTTTGAAAAGGAGTTAACCCCTTTGATGATTGTTCACATCCAGGAGACCCGTGGCCGATTCACCACTAATGGGGAATGACCCCCATCGCCACACCGAGAAGCCAATCGAGGCAAACCTTGGGCGGCAGGTACATAGCATCACCCCGCCCTTTTATTTTAGCGCCAAGCATACGTCCATTGCTTGACATGGATGGCCGGCCACCGCCCCGCCTCTCTATTCACTGGCACTAGTAGGTAGGTCGACAAGCAACCACCATCGCCATCACCACTGCCCACCTCTTTACCACCATCACAGCGCTCTGTGACCAACCCTCCCCTTTCAGCAGCGGCTACCCTGTGAAAGCGAGCGACAGCCGGCCGAAACCAAGCCCCTTCCCATCGATTTGTTCTAGGATACTGATGCCTGTATCGGCCCTGCAAGGTATGTGCACGACGCCGTCTCTTCCAGCCATAGCCCGACGACGACCCAAACCCCCTACGTCACCTTCGTGTTGGGTCCCGACTTGTCATGATGCCCACTGCCAGGAAAGCAAACAATCCATGCTCTTCCTGCAGTGGTTCTTTGATGGCGATTTTACTTCCTTCCACATTCACTTGGCTTTGTCGCACATTGTTCCGTGTCCCTTTGGCAAAGCCCTCTGATCTGACTTTCAGCTCCTTTATCGGTAGTTCTTCGAGTACGAACTAGGCTATTTGCTTCAATTTTCCCATAGCACTCCTCAATAACAACGCCGTGACGAAATACGCGTCTCCAACAACGCCTCACCAAAAATACAATATCGACTAGTACGATTAAGCGTTCGTGAAAGTACTCGCCACGACGATACACATACCTACTTTGCGGCTATTTCCTCCTGCGATCCCGTCAAGTTCCACAAACTGGCAGGCAGCAAGCGTCGCAGTCTTTCCTCCCAAGGAGGAAGCCTGCTCAATAGGATGTTTGGTGGCAGCTCCAACTCCGCAAGTCCCAAAGCCGAGGGAGACCCCAAAGCGGAGAGCAATTCGATATCACCCGAACCATCCCCGACAGGAAGTGGTTCCACGGATATCAAAACAACAAACCAAGCAGCTAGCGGCGAAAAGCGAAGCGGGAATGGTAGCCCCCCCGGTCGCCATGATACTGGGGGATCTACCGACAAGAAGCGCAGGAGTAGTGGTGTCAGCGGAAAGGCCAGCAGTCTTCTGGCTTCGGCCAAAAATACGTTGAACTTCTCGCAGGCCGGTCGCAATAGCTCAGAGTTGACGGCGCAAACACCGTTGCAGAAGCTTGGCAAACAGGACCCCGCCTTGGCTGTACCCCAAGGTCAGCACAACAATTCAGCCGGAGAATCCCATCCAGGTCCTCGGTCTACGTTCCATGTCGGAGTCTGGGAGGATCGCAATAAAAAATGCCGGCGAACCATGGAAGATACCCACGCCTTCCTCTACAATTTTCTCGACACCCCTGCGCCCAATAGCGAAGCCTCTGCGAGGGACAAGCCTGGCAGGGAAGGGTCTGGCAGCCTGAGCCAGGAAGTCGTAGAGACGGACAATGGTTACTTTGCTATATTCGATGGACACGCCGGTACGTTTGCCGCTGACTGGTGCGGCAAAAAGCTTCACATCATCCTGGAGGACATTATACGGAAGAATCCCAACGCTCCGATCCCGGAGTTATTGGATGAAACCTTCACGACCGTTGACGCTCAACTGGAAAAGCTGCCGCTGAAGAACAGTGGTTGCACGGCAGCGATCGCGGTTCTTCGCTGGGAGGACCGTGTACCCAGCGAACAGTCTGCTACGGGCTCTCAGTCACTTGCACCTGCTGCAGCCGCAGCAACAAAAACGGCAGCGGCGCATGCTCAAGAGAAGGATGCTTCGGCTGGTACTTTGAGTGTTGCCGATGTGCCGCAGAACGAGGTCACTGACCAATCATTAAAGAAATCCGCCAGCCGGCGCCGCGTGCTGTACACCGCCAACGTCGGCGACGCCCGCATTATCCTCTGCCGCTCCGGAAAGGCGCTGCGTCTTTCATACGACCACAAGGGCAGTGATGAGAGCGAGGGCAAGAGAATTGCCAACGCTGGCGGACTAATACTGAATAACCGTGTGAATGGTGTCCTGGCTGTCACTCGAGCACTTGGCGACACCTACATGAAGGAACTCGTCACAGGCCATCCCTACACGACGGAAACAGTGATCCAGCCCGAAATGGATGAGTTTATCATCATCGCGTGCGACGGAGTAAGTAGTTCCCAACCTTGCAGCGGAGCTCTACTAATTTTCGTCACGTAGGTGTGGGATGTATGTAGTGATCAGGAAGCGGTAGATCTTGTCCGCGAGGTTCAGGATCCCATTGCAGCCTCTAAACAGCTGGTAGACCACGCGCTCAATCATTTCAGCACCGATAACCTGTCCTGCATGGTTGTTAGGCTGGACAGGGATGCACTCCTTCAAAGTCAGAACAGCAAGGACATGAGCGTGGAAGGTGGCGGTGGCCCGTCCAAAGTCAGCGAGGTGGAAAAGATTGTCATGGAGACAAAGCAAAAGATTGCCGACGGTACGGCAGAAGCCTTGGGTGTTTCGGCAAGCAACAGTGGGCGTGGCCACCAGCCCATCTCCCTGGACGAGCCGAGCTTTATTCCGACGTCGCTGGATGAAGCAGTGGCAGAAGAGCCTGGCGTCACGGGAACTGAAGCCGGCAGCGAAGTTGATCTCTCGTCGAACAATGACATAAAAGGGGAGCACAAGCCTTAGAAGGGCCGCCGGTGCAAGAGACCGACCAACAGGCCGGGAACCTTGACCGGATTACGAACGGGTGTGGTGCGAAGGACGTCTCTTTGATGCTGCCCTACCTTGATGATTTTGACCTGGGAACGGGGTTTCCCGAGAAACGGCTTGATATTGGATTGTGGTACACCGGATGTGAGATGTGCACGACGACGCACTCGATGCTAGGGTGGGCTTGAAGGAAAAGTTGAATATGAGGCAGTTCAACTCAGCAGTGAATCAAACCGAGTGTCCAATCGACATGGGACACGCTGGACAAGTCAGCGGCAAGTGCATATGCTTTGGTTGGTGAATGTCGAGGCTACGAATGAGGAAGCTCAATGGCTCTGCATGTTGATATTGTGGGCTAGTTGTACATTTAGATGAACACAGCTTGGGTTATTAGCTGAGGCGTTGTTGTTATTGTTGATGTTGGGACCAATCGCCTATCGTTCGTTAACCCCAATGGCCTTCGTTAGCATGAGGTGCTTGCGGCGCCAACGAAATCCCGACCCCATGATACGTACGCAAATAAAATTGGGCTCCGCGGCTGACAAGGCGTGATGGTATGGCAGTGGGTGCACCGATGACAACAAGTCTCCTTCTGCTAAGTATCTAGCATCAGACGAATCCAAGTGCTCTGCAAAGGTGCCGAGAGAGTGCAGGGCCCGCGTGCGTGCGGTGGAGGACAGACACACGGACCGCCGATATGTGATGCAAACTAAGCCGCGTGGTGGTGTGTCAAATGAAACAGCCCCATTCAGACGATTGGGGTGTTGGAGATGGCTACGGTATGTTGATACATGGCTGGCTACGTTTACGCGTGACATGACTAGCCTGGCTGTCCATCACCACTGTTTCGGGAATCTGAAGCCCAACTGCGGTTGGCATCATGCGGCCAGGCATCGCATTGTAGGTAGGTAGGTAGGTAGGTAGGCAGATGTGGGCTGGGACCCTTCTTCTCTCAGGAGGACGATACGCAAGTCGACGGCGTACTATATCAACATCCGTCGAGTCAGGCACTGGCCTACGCCACGTTGATGCCTATACTTGTGCGAGTGATGGATGGGACGTCAAGGCATCTTGACAGCAGCCGGAGGTAACTGTAATGATACCTGAGCAGGCAGAACAGGCAGAGGAGAAAGAGACAGAGAGACAGAGACAGAGACAGAGACAGAGAATAGAGATGCTTGTGTTTCGCCAAGCCATGCAAGTACCAAAAGCAAGCCAGACATGATCCAGACGGGTCCTATGGCGGTCGAATAAGGAATAGGGCGGTCCCCTATTGGACCTGCCCAATCACCCACCCCTGTCCACTAATCCTCCATGCCCAGGGGGGGCGCCGTGCGGTTCCCAATCGCCCACCACCTCAATTCTCCTCCAACTCCTGATCCCTCTTCCCCAGGGGGTATCTACATCTTCTAATTACCTTTTCCCCCCTCTCCCCCCTCCTCCCCCAACACCGTCCGTCCTATCCCGTTTCTTCGGTCGTCGCCGTCGTCGAGTAATTAGACGGCCTCAGTTCGACTGACTAGTCCGGGCACCCACTGGGACAGCGACTTGGCTGCTCCGTCCGTCCAACCCTTGGCCCTTGAATCTACTCTTATAATTTCCACTGCTTTTTATTTACACTACTAGTGGCACCTGGGCCTTTGCTGCCATAGATCCGCCACCCCCCCCTTGCCTGTATCCTTTTTTCTAATTCCATGCAGCCGTGTCTCGGACCGTTCAGTCTGTCCACCGGAATCCCCTTTCTCTACACGACGCTGTCAGGCCTCCCTCGTTGCCCAACCGAGCTGGGAAAAAGTCGACTTCCATAGCACGTCCGAGGGGGACAGCAATTGGTTTCCCATGTTTGCTCGGTGCCCGGTCTGCATGTCCTCGACTCCGACGAAACACTGGTGATCCAAATTGCCACGGCCACTGCGTGAATCCAACGGAGCATCCCCTGCTTCGTAGGCACTTTCCTCAGTGACCGCAAGACTCCTCATCGGAGCTGCGCGTTCGATATTGCAGCCCCAACTTGAGGGTTCACGGCCGGGAACAACATGTCTCTCAATGGGCTGGATGCTCCCCAGATCAAGGAGGCTCACGATGCGGTTGCTGCCGAGCCGGGCGGATGGTACGCATAACCCTCTCCTCGCATTGACCCCTGCCCCTTCCAAGACGAGCAGATGCTTACTCCGCCAACTATTGTGCGAAACAGGTTCCTGCTGAAATATGCTTCTCGCGACGAGATCGAGCTCCTGAGTCGAGGCAATGGCGGCATTGTCGAGGTGCGCAAGGCGATAGCCGAATACGACGAGAGCAGCCCTCTATACGGCTTCCTCAAATACCGGCGGCGGAATGTTATCATCAAATACCTTCCAGAGGATTGCTCGCGGCTGATACAAGGTAGGTGGCTTATGAACTCAGAAAGGCGCGGCGTGCCCAGCGATGGATGTGATGCTGACCGGTGACTCTTGAAATTGCATTAGCCCGCGTGGCTGTCCATTTCAATGCCGTGTGCGATCGCTTCTCCCCCCACGATACGGCCTTCGAGATCTCACAGGCGGACCAGCTCAAGGACACCAGGCTCTCGGCCGCTTGTTCGCTGCATGCTGCCACTGGATCCAGTTCGTCGTCGACCAGCTCGTTGCGCAGGCGCCGCTTGATGGAGATCGCCGAGGAGGACGAGGAGGAGCCCAGGGCTGCCAAACGCAAGTCGACGGTGCTGGAGGACAACGACGGGGTAAAGGAGCCAGAAGAGCCAGCAGAGCCCGTTACCCTGAACTCGGAACTGGCGATTTCTCCCGATCAGAGCAAGTTCTCCGCAGACACCACGTCCGAGATCCCCAACTTCGTGGGCGTGGACGACGCGCAAACGTCCCCCATCGAAGCCGCCCGGCGGTCGTCGTCGCAGTCTGCACGCCCGGACCTGTACGGTTACTCATCGTACCCCTACACCAAGCCCAAGGTGAAGCTCGCTCCGCGGCCCTCGCTCGATGTGATTAGCCGGCCGCAGACAGCTGGCAACTTCCGGCCGGTATCTGCCATCCCTGCAGGCTTTAAAATGTTCGGAAAATCCGGGCAGAAAAAGCCGAAAAATAAGGAGGATGGCGATTCAGCGGCAGCTTCGGTAGAGGCGGAATTTGCTTCACCTCCATTGACGACCCTCGAGGAGCTGCCACCGCTCAGCACCGACATCCCTCGACCCTCCACCAGCTCTGGTGTTTCCACGAAATCAACCATCATGCCCGCGCAGTCGACGAAACCGTCAATTACGCCGGAGAAGGCGAGGCTGATGAAGGCGATGCAGCTTCGCGAGAAGAAGAAGAAGTTGAACGCAGAAGCAGCTGCTGCGGCAGCCGACCAAGTGGTGAAGAATGAGCATGGCATAACCGAGGCAGAAAGTCTGGGCAGAACAGAGCACGATCTGGAATCTATCGAGGAAAACTCCCAATTGAATACCGAGACCGGATCTGAAGACAAACCGCTGGATGGGCCCGAAGGCGCTGGAGGGAGTCCGCAAACGAATGGCAAACGCATCACCATGATACACGCGGATTCAGGCGTCATTCTCGAATCACTTCCTTCAGATCACGCAGACCAGGCGTCCGAACAGACTCACTCAGACTCTCGACCGCAAAGCCCTGCTATTACTTCGGAGCTTGAGACTTCGACAAAGGCGTCTTCCCTATCTGGTTCCACGGACGAGACTATGCAGGCACTCCATGAGGAGGCTTCGGAAAACAAGGACGCGAAGAATTCTCCTGCGAAGGAACCCCCAGCGACGGTGCCGAGTGCTTCCGCTACGAACGATGCAAGCTCAACTGAAGCGCCTTCGTCCGACGACACGGTCTCCATTGACCATAACGAGCCTCAACAGCAACTCGAAAGATTACAACCTGCAGCACCCCGCCACCATGCCGCAGAGCCAGCCAACGATGCCACTCACACCCCTTCCGAAGAACCGTCTGACGCTGAAATGCAGAATGATGGCAAGGATGAGCTTTCTCCATCACCTGCCTCCGTGACGGAACCTGCTGGAGTTCCTCAGTCTGTTGGATACGACACTACTGACAATAAGGCTACAAATGATGTTTCTGTGAATGGCTCAAATCCTGCTACTGCTGCCGTAGTATCCGAGGCACTTGAATCGACACCTGGCGGTGACAAAAGCGAGCTGAGTGAAGGTGGAATTACAGATCTCCCGACTAAATCTGGACCTCATCCACCAGGCGTTTCTGTTCCGCTCATCCAAACCCCGGATGACTCTTATGATAGCCTGGCTGTCGATATTAACCCAACAGACGACAAGTCCAACGATGCAGACGACGACGACGATATCTCCACCGCTCCTACCACAGGCTCGCTTCTATTAAAGCAGCACAGGCCGGCCGGCATGACTATAAGGACGGATCTCGCCCAAGCACACAGTCGAAATGTCTCTCAATCCCTGTCTGAGGCGCATCTGTCAGATGACGAGGATCTCATGGAGGAGCTGCAAAGTGCCACTGTGCAGGAGGCCACCTCGATGACCGTGGCCAAGACGCCGCTGACACCTGTCTTCCCTACGTCAGCAAAAGGCCCTGTGGCCTCTGCTGCTGGGTCGCCTCACATTGTCCGCACCGTTTCTAACCCGATCCGCGGCAACTTCATCCCGCCTGGCGACATCAACCAGTCTTCGGCGCGGTCCGTAAGCAGCTCCGGTGCCGCGTTCCTTCACAAGGTCACGCAGCACCAGCCTGGTGGCAATCTCTCGAAGAAGGCTGTGGGATCTAGTATCTCGCAACGCATCAAGGCACTGGAAATGCTGTCCGCCAACACGGGTGAGTCTCTCGCAAGCCCGACCGGACGCGAGCGGCCGTCTTCGACATTCTTTGCCGTAAGGAAGGAAAGAGAGCCATCGAGATCGCCGTCAATAGTCGACAGAGCATACTCCTTCTCGAAGAACACGCCTCCTCCGCCCTCTACTGCTGTGTCTCGCGACCCGTCCCCGGGAGAGGCGAAGGAGCGCAAACGCGATCGATCCCGGTCAGTCGCCAGCCGTCTCTCCATGTTTGAGTCAACCCCGCCACACAACTCCATAGCCGCCAGCCCGTCTCCACCGCAGAGACCCCGTGGCCGGCCGGAATCGATCTCCGTTGCGGCTAGGATTGTCAAGGATCCCGATCAGTCGATGCTTAAGATCCTAGAGCCGCCAAAGGACCTGTCCGAGTATCAGCACTTGGATCTTAAGCAGTCACCCTTGGTTGTAGATCATCAGAGGGCGATACCAGCGCAGGAAGCCCAGGCGGTTGAAGAGAACATGCCAGAACGACGGATGTCAAGGGAGTCTCGCCGGTCTGAGTCGCAAGACCTTGGCAAGGATGGCAAGGGCCGTCGATCCTCCTTCACCAAGATCAGAGAGTATATGAAGGACCGCCGGAAGTCCGTGACTTCCACCAACGGCGAAGTCTTCCCTGTCCCACCAGCCGGCAATGCATCACGATCCCCCACGCGGCCACCGTCGTCTCATCAGAACGGCTCGTCCTTTGCTCAGCGCCTGTCCATCAGTAGTCGTCGCTCTTTGAGCAAGGACCGCGACATGAACCTGTCACCAGGAGCTTACACGGAAAGCTCTCTGTCGAGCGACGAAGCTAAGTCGACGGGAAGCGAAAAGATGAAGTCGAGGGCGGGCCGCTTTATGCGCCGCCTCTCGACGCTTTCCGGGTCTGGCGGTCGTAACAAGATGTCCTCACCCCCCGTCCTGTCGCCCACGCTTCCCGAAGAGGACGTTCTTCCCGAGCCCGTGGCTGTCCCTCGGCCATCGACTACTAACACCCCGGCCATTGTCTCAGACATGGGCGACGTCAACGTGCAATTCCCGGACAACTTGCTCTGGAAACGACGCAGCATGTGCATTGATGCCCAGGGCTTCCTCATTCTGAGTGCGCTGCCCGCCCAGCTTGGGCGGCCAGCACAGGGAACCAAGCGATACCACCTCAGCGAGTTCAGGCAGCCATACATCCCGGACGTCGAGATCCAGGAACTGCCCAACAGCGTGGTACTCGATCTCATAGAGGGGAGCGGTGTCCAGCTTGCTTGCGAAGACAGGGCGGGACAGGCCCGAGTTTTGGAAGGTAAGTGCTTCGGAACTTCAGCGGGCGTTTGAGTGTAGACTAACGGATCCAACAGCTCTTCGCGATGCTCATGCTAGCCACGCCACGGCTTTCGGGCGGTGAGAAGCAGAGCGTCGATGCGAAACTTCAGCACCACCTCGTTCGCCGCCCGTGCTCGACCGAACGCCGCTGTCTATCTTTAGGAGAAGACTCTGTCTAAAGCAGATCTTGTCTGCTCGGCACCTACTCCCACCTACATATTTATCCATCATGTTTCGGTTCTGACGTCCACGGCCTCTCCTATGCAAGGCAGGGAGCCCCGCGGCTCTCTGCCATCCGCTCCTCCAACTACTTTCTCGGCAAAACACCCCTTTGAACACAATACCCCTTTTTGGAGATCGTCTCTCTCCACCCACCAAAGCATAGCCTGCATCTCTTTTTGCTGCCTCTTTCCCATGCTGTTTTCACTGCTTTACAACGCAGCAGGTCGCTCATTGCCCGAGCCTTTCCTTGGTTTCTTGCTTCTAATCACATGCGCGCGCACGCATGGGCTTTTGCTTTCGCTTGCGCGCTTCGCAGCCCCTTGCTGGTTCACTTATCGAGATTCGTCATCTTCATGTGCCTTCCTTTCCCCCCCCCCCCCNCCCCCCCCCCCCCTTTTCTTGCAAAGAACGGGAGATGGATACAGGCAGTTCCATGAAATCTGCATGTGAGTTCTGCGACTTTCCTCCCCGCGAACACTTGAGCTATGGCCCCGGAAATACTGGATATGATCCGTCAATACCTGAGTCGGGCTTTACCTTTGTCCATTCCAATGCTATTTTGTATATCTTAGTTCTTAGAGAAGCCTCTACCGTCTTGTCTTCGTTCCAGTTGAATGGATGGATCCGAAAAAAAAATATTAGGGACAGAATGTGGTTTTTGTAGGACAACCTATACCTTGTATATATGTATATATATCCTCCCGCCTTGTGTGCCATGCTTTGGGCACGAGACAAATAAGCGGCATGTAGATGCGCATTTTGATGGTACCTGTTCATCCAGACACTAAACCAAGGCACAGAACGTGATTCGAAAACGAAGCAGTGGAATTGATGCTCCTGGCTAATGGTCATAAAGCACGCATTTTGATGGTATCTGCCCATCCAGTATTTTCCTTGTTTCCCCCCTCCAGAGGCGAATTTCGCAGTGGAACCCCATTTCCCACGATTATAAAAAGACATTATGAAGCAAGCTGGCTCCTGTGCAGGAAGCAAACGGAGGCTTTGGCAAATAAATTTACGCGCGGGGTATCTCATTCCCATAATCGTTGAAAGGAAAAGCAAGAAAAGGGAAAAAGACGCAGAAGCGCAGGTCCTCCGCGGGGGTCAAGGTGGAAAGGACGCGCAATACATGTCTACCATAGACGGGGAGGCAGAGATGGAGGCGTCTTCTCGTGGGCTTCGAGTCCGCTCCCGCTACGAAAAGCCATGACCAGCCTCTCCCATGTCCTCCATGCCCGAGAACTGCACCGGGTCCATTGCCAAGTAATCGAGCAAGTCCAAGCCTCCAATGTTGATACCCTCGGCCGTCATGGCGATGCTGCTGTTGTCCATGTTCTGGTAGAAGGCCGGGCCGGGCGCCAGGTACCAGACGTCATCGTTGGGCTGCTGGTTCCAGTCGTCCATCATCTTCATGTCGCCATTGGCCGCGTCCGAAGGTCCCCCGACGGTAGCAGCGGGCGTAGAGGCGCCAAGCTGTGGGTTGCCGGGGTATGGGAAGTGGCTCGCCGGGAGGTCGTAGGGCGTTGCAGAGATGTTGTTGGTTTCCAGGCCGGGCGAGGCTCTGCGTGCTGTAGAACACATGTCAGCGACTGGGCCATGAAGAGTAAATGACAAACTTTACACTGAGTAGCGAGACCATCCCGCAATCGCTGGGCGTGGCCGTAAACCCAGCCATCGCCGTTCTGCTGCACACCGTCGGGTCCGTACACGGCAGTGTCTGGAGGCATAGGACTTTGCCCTTTGCCGGAGCTGGACTGCAAGGCCGCGGTGACCTGGATGAACCGGTTGCGCAGTCTGCTGGTCAGCGATTCCAGCAAGTCGGCAAAGCGAATGCCGAGATGCACGTCATCCACCACGCAGTTGCGGAGAGCCTCGACGGTGGCGTCCATCAGGTCGATACTCATCTTGACATCGGCGCGGGGAGCACCCAGCGCAAACGTCTTGAGGAGAAACATGGCGCCGCTGATGATGCGGAAATAGGTGCGCACTGGGGCGCGCTTGAGGTAGTCTCCTGGGAGCAGGCCGTGAACGACGGTCCGGAGGAGGTTACGGCTGCCCTCCACCACCTCACGAACGTAGTGGTGATCGTTGGTGGTCAACCCGCCGAGCTGACCCAGCGGCAGCTTCCCGAAATTGATGAGCGTCTGCGGCGACAGCTGTGTGGCACTGCTCCCGTTTCCGTTGGTTGCCGCCGCGTTCCCCGTCTGGCCGGCGTTGTTGGTGCATCGCTCGACGACCGCTTGGAGTGAGAGAGAGTTGACGTATATGCGCACGTACTCGTACTCAATGGTCAGGATGTGACGGATATAAGGCGGTAGGCGGAACAGCTCAAACTCCTTGTACCAGTCGCGAAGCATCGGGCTAAAGTCTCGTAGCAAGTCGACGTACTTGCCGCTTTGGATGATTTCCGTAGTGTGCTTGCGTGACTTGAACAGCCTCTCGTTGCCCAAATGCATGGCGTTGCTGATGCCGGCCCAGCAGTGGATGATTTGATCGTCCAGCTCCAAGTCCGGGACGTAGTTGAAGGCGTTGGATAGGGAGGATAGGTTGGTGCCGGGCGTGTTGCCCTCGTTGGTATGAGGTCTCCGTCGAGTAACAGCCGGGTCAGACTTCCTAAGGTGATCCGGCGCCATGCTCGTCCAGCCAAGCCGCCCAGCCAGCTGAGTCGCGTATATTAGGAGAAGCCGACGGATTCGATTCGCTCGCACCCTGTACGCCTCTTCCCGGTACTCGGGTCGCGTTATGGCGTCGTCCTGCAGCATGTCGTCGATGTCGTCGAAGACGCCGAGTTCGTAGCCCAGTCCCATGGCCGTGCTCAGGAGCATCCAGCACATGCGATCGCTTCTCCACGCGGGCTCCAGCCAGCTCTCGATTCTCTTCCCACCGAACCCTGCGCCGACGTTTTTACCGTGATCCCCCTCCGATCCAACATGGGGAATATCGTCATAGCTAGGTAGCATGAGCTCGTCGGTTGCCTCTGGGGGCGGGAAATGCAGTGCACGAGGGTGCCACTCGGTAAGAATCATGAGGGATTCGATTGTGCCGAGGGTACGAAGGCTGCCTTTACGGAGCCCACGCCATGGCGCAGTACTGCTCGTTTCCGACTCGTCGAGAGCGGCCAGTGATGAGCCGGAGCCACAGAAACCGCCGCCGAAAGCCTCCTGACCCCACAGACACCGTTCAATCATGCCTTGGAGGTACTTCCACAGCTGCTCGTGGATAGCGTAGGAGCGCGCATGGCCCCCGGTGCCCTTGAGCTCCCGGTATCTGGATGATATCGTGAGCAGGGTGACAGTGAGAATCGGCTCTTCCAGGAGCAGCGTCGTGTGAGATGCTGGGTTGCTGAACGTGGGCGGCGAGATTGGCGTCAAGGGGGACAGGTACTTGTAGTAGCTACGGAGGCTCGTCAGCGACAGGTCGAAAAAAGGGTTGGGTGAGAACGAAGCTTACTAGTCGATGTATTCGATGGCCTCTTGTGCAGTGAACCAACCTGCTCTCACAAACCTGAACCTCCCCCAGGCCTTCAGTGCTGTCTGGTACCCTGGCAAAGCAGTGACATCTGGCTGCGGTAGTTCCGGATCGATAAAGGAGTCCGTCCTAGTAGTCGGAGGTACGGGCCTGGTAGACTCTCTGCGAGCGCCGTCCCGTGCTGACGTGGGGGTTGGCATGGTGACAGCGGGAGCTTTGGGCTCATCGCGAAGGTGGTGCGTTAAAGGACTATACAAGCCATTAGAGTGTAATTCATGTTGGTGGCTGGGCTGATCTGTGGCAGCGAACCTGTCAGTGGCAGCCTTGTAGAGGAGGTCCAGTGCATCGTGATGCCCGTATACGCGTCGACCCATGACGCTCTGCGCCTCGAGGTTCTCCAGGGTTTGGTTCCCGTCGGGGTCGGCAGAGTAGCCGCTGTCCCTCTCGGCTCGATGACGATCATCGTCTTCCGGTCTCCTCTCGGATTCACCGTCTGGGCGGCGCAGCGGTTGGCTTCTGCCCATGGAGCCGCCGGGGGTCAAGGGCACCTCGCTGTAGGAGCGGCGTTCGGCGAAGCGCGGCGGAGAGGCCTCGGCGGCATGGAGCTTCTTGCGGCCATTGCGGACGGTGTAGTCGTCGGCATCGCTGAGCTCGCCGTCGTCCGTCTTGCGCTTGCGACGGGTGGCGCTGAAGAAGCACTCCTTGCTCTCGCGGCGGCAGCGGACGCAGGGCGGGTCGTGGGGGTTGTCGACGCTGCCGAGGTCGCAGCGGACCTTGCGGCGGCGGCACGGGATGCAGGCCTGGTAGACGCGCTTGTGCTGGGGAGGCTGGCCGCCGGCCGACGAGGCCCGGAGGCTGTCTCCGGGCCCAGCAGCATCGGCAGGGCTGGCCGACGAGACGGCGCTGCCGTACTGGGCTTGGGCCATGGTCGCTGTGCCGGCGAGGAAGGGGGGGCCGCGTCGAGCCGCGCAAGCACGATTATTGGACGGGGTGGGACGTCGTTATGCTGGGCGCGTCGGAGGGGGAAGCGGCCTGGCAGCGGAGTGCGGATTGCCGTGGTCGATCTTCGGTTTGCGGCGGTTGGGCAAGGTAGAAGGGGAAAAAAGTGGCAGAGAGGAATGGTAAAGTAGATTAGAGGGGGGCGGGCTCCTGCTGGGCCGAGTTGAAGCGTGCCTGAGCTTCTAGAAAGCGGGGGATGGACGGTACGGTAAGCGGTTTCCCACGGGTGTGTGGGCAGCAGGGGAACAATCAATCATATATAAATAAAATAAAATAAAATAAAAAGAGGAGGGGGAAAGCCAACTAACTACCTACCTACCTTCCTTGGTTAGTAGGCAGACTGGCAGAACCGAAGAATTGGGTAGCAGCAGCAGCAGCAGTAGCAGCAGCGACAGAAGGTCAATACAGGACAGGAAGCAGAAACAGCAACGATGAATAAACGCCTATCAGAAAAGCCATTGAACATATAACAGGGCTGGGGGCCGCTTCTGCGAGGACCAATTGGCACGCCAGGACACGCCAGACGGGACTGGCACAGGCTGGTCGTGGAAGTGCTGCCTACTCGCCTCACCCAGTGCTCCCGTCTCCCTCATCCCGCGCATCCAATCCTCAGCTTTCCGCGCCCCAGAAGACATCCATTCCCGACAAGACGCTCTTCCCCGTGACGGACGCAGCATGCGTCCCTTCATCCTTGGCCGACCATCGGATCGGTGTCTTCGTACGGTAAGAACCAAACAAGGAAGAGCACGAAGGCGCAGATATCGCCATTGGCCCAACCGTCCCCCATCCCCCGTCACAATTAACTTCCTCACCTGCCCGTCTGTTTCTGCCGNATCCCCAGCCCTTCACCTCACCGCACCTCGGCGTCCAATCAGCTGCGCCCCATATAGGCTGCCAGCCCCGCCCGGCCGCCAATCGCAACGCCCACCGACGCCTCAGCCATGATTCAGTCCAACCGCGGGCACATCAAACATATTTCTTCGACCTGATCACGAGGGGCTCAGCAGGTCACGATGTGCTCTTTCTCTTCCCTTGCTTAGCGAAGCCCTGTCTGCTCCGAGACTCGGATGAGCGTCATTGTCCATCAGTAAGCCCCCAGGACTTGGCCGCCCGTGTGGCTGACGTGAGCCTCGTGATGCCCTTTTCCTTTTGGTTTCCTTGTGCTGGCGGAGAAGAACATCGCTCCGGAGACTGTGTGAAGCCGCGATTCTACCGTCCAAGTGAGACCGGCGCAGAAGTGCATCATGAAAGGCCCGTATCCCGGTGCATTGTTGACTGTGGCGTTGCTCCCAGCGTACGCCTCGTCATCAAAATACAGTGACTCACGATGCCTTCACCTGACCTCGGTCACGGGAAAAGCCCGATATTGACCATGTTTGTTTTAATTGTGAAAGCCAATGCATGGCATTGCTTGTAACAATTCAATAGCACAAAACCCTGGTTTTGGCGCTTGGCTGCAGTCAGGGTGCAATTGATGACAGCCAAGTCTTCAGCAGCCATTGCGGCCCGCGAGCGTTTTCAAAAGGGGAGAAACACCAATTGTATATAGATGGCACATATGGAGAGGACGTCAATAGACATAGACCCTCTTGTCTCGCCTACCAATCCCGACCAGACGACGCAACGGTTTGTTTTCCTTTTCCAGCGCCTGCTCCATTCCACCCCCTAGAGGACTCAAAACTCATTTATTTTTCCCCCTCCAGATTAGCCCTCTGTTGTCGCACTTGATATTCTTGTTTCAGTCTCCTTTCCCTCCCCTATCGTGTTTCTTTCAATCTTGGTTGTCACCAATGGCACGCATGCAATGTCTGTAAACTCCCCCGTTCAGGCTGCGGCAGCGGAGATGGTTGTGGGTACGCGCATATATGTTGTACTGTCGCATGCACGGCAACTAGGTCACGAGTCCCTTCTTACCCTGAAATATCATCAGTTAGTCTCGCTGTGGCATACGGGAGGCCTCGGCGCGGTGCTTACCAGATGCTCCATGAGTTTCGTCGTCAGTGTATCCGGCATTGTGTAGAGATCGATGGAGAATTCGCCGGCTTCAGTCAGGTCATCCACTATTAGCCCACCAGACACATCAACAGCGGGACATTGATAACGGGGCAGGAATGTCGGCAAAGGAGCTCCTGCGAGAAGCTCCCGCCACACCTTGCTTGCCCCGGATCACCCCAAGCAAAAGCAAAGACGCCGCAACTTACCCTCCATGTCGCTCCGGATGTACGTGTCGGGGCCCTTGTTCTCGTTGATGAGCTGGATCACGCGCAGCAAATCCTCCTCCTCGAGCTTCTCGAGAGCCTCGGCGATCTTCTCGTAGTCGAACTTCTGCGTGCTCTTCTTGGTGGCGATGCCCTTCTTCTTGGGCCGGTCCTCGTCGGTGGGCAGGGGGCCGGTCTCGCGGAGTCGCTCTTGTAGTGCTTGGGACGGGTTCTTGAAAACTACCGTGTGCGTGGCTTCGTACTTGGGCTGCAGGAAGTTGAGGTCCTGGATGATTGGTGCCGCCTTGGTCTTCTCCGTCGTGTAGCAATCGATGCTGATTTCGAACTCACCCCAACCCTCGTTGGCGCAGATGAATGGAGGCTTGAAGAAGGCTGCCAGTCAGGTTAGCGCATCGGGCCGCGGTACGCAAATGTCGAGCGGCGAATACGCACTCTGCACGGGGTTCTCGAATGTAGGGTGCAGGTTGTAGACAACCTTGGTGAAGACGTCGGCGGGTCGCTCGTTGCCGTCCTCGTCCAGAAGGAAGATGCGCAAGCTCCATGCTCTCATCGGGAAGTCCTCCACGGGGGACGGCTTGTCGCTGCAATCCAAGGTCAGCACCATCGTCCCTCCCTCGTCGGCCATGCTGGACATCTTTTCCGCGGGTAAGCGACTTACATGACATGCTGCTCCGTCACGACCTTGACTTTCCTCTGCGAGCTGTTAGATTTTGGACTGGGCCTAGGCCGTGTGTTGATCTTGATCCTGGGCGCCGGGCACCGAGGCGTCACGGGCGTCGCGCTCCGCCGGGTCATGGTCTACGCGCGGCAGGCGGTGCACGAGGGAGAAGTGCAGACGAGATGCGAGCTACTTGCTTCGATGCGGCCCAGGAGAAAGGATGTAGGGGAAGGCAAGCGCAGGCCCACGATGACAGACAGAGGCGTCGAGGAAGCAAACCGCAGAGCAGCTGCCTTGCACCCGGAAGCCGGCTGGCTGCTGCTGCGGCCAGGCCTCGCAGCTGGCAGTGAATCGGGAAGTTGCAAGACAGCCGCCTGTCATCGCGCATCGGCCGAGAGAGGGAGGGGGCAGAGGGAAAACACGGTCGCTCACCTCAACCAACATGGTTTCCTTGGGTTTCCTGTCCTTTCTCTTTCCTTGATTCTCTCACAGACACTTGAGGATACTCGTACACCGAGGAGCAATAGGGAAACGGAATGAGAATAGGACCGGAGTAAGAATAGAAGGAGGAAAAGGATGGGATAAGATGGGACAGTGAAAGAGATTGCACAGACTCCCAACACACGGTGGGCTCGGACACGGTCTGCAGGTGGATGGCTAGGACCTGGCAGCCTGGGGATTAGATTGGGATGAGAGAAGTTTGAGGCATGAATGAGGGATCACAGGCTGGGCGTCTCGTCCTGGAGGATTTGGGAGAGGAGGCTGAGAGGCTGTCGCTGCAGAGCGTACGGGATAATTACCATGGCACTAATCATGTCGCCCCGGACACACACAGCGACAGCCTACCTGAGTACCTACCTTCTTACCTTGGTACTAGGCCGCCCGCCCAACCCAAACGACTGCCACAGGGTAGGTAGGTATGCTGGTCGACCCCCGCCAGTGGAGACAATCACGATGCAGGCACTCACCAACAACTCGGGCCCGCGCATTTCTCATCCATCCCTGAATCTCTGTCCGCCCTGCTTTCATGTGCCCTTGGCTCGGTGGCGGTCTACCTCTGCCGTTACAGTGCCTCATGCTCAAATGAAGACCCTGTATGATGACGCTAGTGCCACCGGGGTCCTCTCAAGGGCGTCATGGGCGTGATAAAGTTATCGAGATGTTAAACGATGCCGAAGGTACTAGGTATCCACTGCACCCTCCTAGCCGTGCTCTTCAAGTATCTAAAGCAATTAACGCATCACTGCTGCCTTTCCCGCGTGCGTTGACAGGTCAGAATTGGCGGCGTGCCGGGTATCTGTGCCTGGCCTGTCTGTCTCACATGTAGAACATGTGTCTAGCAACCACAACACTTCTACAACATCACACAAAGCACACAGAAAGTACGGCACCACTCTGAACCTTGTCTTTTTGCTAAACCATCGGGGCTGCTATATCACGGACACAAAAGAGACAATGTTTTGGGGGGAAGCGGAGGGCTCTTCATCATCATTCTGTCCACTCATACAGCCACGTCGCATAACAGCTCTTTGCAGCTGGCGGTGCACTCCTGCTAGTCGTCTCTCTCCTCACTTCGTTTCGCTGCGATGGCCCAAGACATGATGGTTTTTCTCGAGGGATTATTTCACGGGGGTGGTGTTGGGGAATAAGGGGTGTTGGGGTGGTGTGCTGTGGCGGGCGTAAAGAGCTGCAAAAACTTCGTCCTGGACACGACGCCCACGAGACGAATTTTGTGTGATGTGATGTGATAGTTATTGGGCAGGGCAGTACATAACCGTTTGTCTAGCTTTGCGCTAAAGAGCAAGGGTTTCTATCTAAGAAGAAAGGCCCAGACGATTAGGCGGCTTCGGTAGCCGGCGCGGGAGGTTCCTCCTGGGACTTCTTGAACAGCTCCTCGTTCGCCTTTTGAGCCTTGAGGAACTCGTCCTTGAAGGCGTTGGCGTCTGCAATGGCCGAGTCAGCCAAGGTCGTTTGTGGGGGAATGGGATACATACTATCGGCATTGGCGAAGCGAATAGCCAGCGTAACAGCCTCGGGCTCGCCCTCGCTAACATCGGCAGCCGCATTCCATACCCAGCTGCGGTCCGAGCCGACATTTGGCGACAGCTTCATCTCAGGGACAACTACACACCCCAAGGTCAGCGACTCTCATCTTCAAACTACCACCCTGCGCGCGCGAAGGCAGACTCACTGTAGTGGTTGGCGCAGACCTTGAGAGTCTTGTCGCGGCGCATCACCAGCCTGGTCTTGCCGTTCTCCTTGTGCTTCAGCAGCCTGACATCGCCAGTTCCGCGCTCCTTCCACTCGCTGCTCTCCTTGACGAACTTGAACAGCTTCGCGCGCATCTTGAAGAGCTGCTCCTCCGACTCCTCGTTGGTCTTGGTCTCGACCTTCTCCGTGAGCTTGATGACGGGCTCGAAGTGGACGTCCTCGGACTCGGGGGGCTGCTCGTCCTGCAGAACCGGGTCAATAACTCTTTCAAGACCAGTAGTACGGTTGAAGAGGCGCAACGTACATCGTCGCCCTTGGCGGCCTCGGCAGCCTCTCGCTGGGCCTTGGCGCTGCCGGAGTTCTCGCCGCGGTCCTCGTCTTCCTTCTTCTCCTTCTTGCCACCTCCTCCGAACATGGAGAAAACGGAAGAGCTGGTGGTCACGCCGGCGGGAGCCTAGAACAAACGAAAAGTCAGCACCAGCCAGTCCATTTCGCAGAGACCACTGTAGTCTGCTATCATGCGCAGCGCAAGATACATCCTTTGGAACCAGAGCATGGAGGTGATGGCAAGAAAGCCCGACCACATGCGCCGGTGTCAACGTGTAAAAAAGCATACCTCAGTAGCCTGGGTCTCGGCAGGCTTGGTCTCCTCGACCTTGGGCTCCGTAGCGTCGGTGGAAGACATGACTGCAATCAAACGTGTCCTAACTGTCAAAGAGGTCAGCCCAAACGCCCCAAATTGCCCCCCTCCCCCTCCTCCACGACTCCCCCCGCATCGCCAGGGTCATCCGCGCCCGGAGCTGCTCACCAGGTATAGAAAATTGCAACGGTTCGGTCGGTCGGGGTGCTCGAAATGATGTTGATGTCGGAAGGAAAAGCTGTGTGTGGTCACGGTTCGGGATGGGAACGTGGATGACTGGTGGGCTTGGAGATTGGGAGTCCAGTAGTTTCTTTAGGCAGCCCCCCCTGATAAAAAGTGCGAGCGCAAGAATTGCCCCTCATTCACCCTGGCGGGGAGCTTGGAAGTCAACAAAGGCCGTGATTGGCGAGCAGGGACTGCTGCATCATGTCACTGGCTCACCTATTTTGGCGCTAGGATACATGCTTCTTATGCTGCTGTGCTTTGTACAATCGGCTCCTTTCAGGGACCACTTCTAAAGACAAGCATCGCCATTTCTTGTCATTCATCTGCTCCGTGTCAAAGTGCCAAAAGAACACCACCACGGTGAGGAAATGCCAGGTTTCCATGTCACGCACATTGGTGTCTAGCTATAGGTGAACTGGTTTGCTCTTCCTCGCTCCAGCGTGTCATGGCACGGAGGCTGCGATGCCATCATGGGGAAGAGTTGGAGAAGAGAGTTACTATATATGATTGCCATTAACAAACGAGAGTCCCACACTTTGTTAGGCCCAAGGGCTTGTGATATTGGGAAGCGACTAATAAACCTGACATGATAAGGAAGCCATTAACTCCGTTCCAAGCGTACTCCTGATATCCGTGTGTCCCTATCCATGTCTCCCAGATCGCAGGTAGCAAACAACTAGAAACAGCATCAAGCGCCTATGACTCAACATGGTCGAATCCTTGTCAACGCTTCTCATTGGCCTTCCAGGCGTCAGAGAGCAACGTCGGGATCTTGTAAGGCCAACTCGACGACGACGACGATGACGCCTCTTCAACCTTCTTCTTCCGCGCGCCCGTGTACACACGCATGGTCGCCAGGAAGGCCGTGGCCTTCTCTTTGTAGGCGTCATATTCCTCGCTTCTTCCCGTAACCTTCAGCCACCACAACTTGGCCGAAATTTGAGACTCGAGAAGACCGAGATGCAAATTGTCCTGGATATCCTTGGCTTTAGGCAACTGTTCCTTTGCCTTCTGAGCCACAACTGCAAGATCAGACGCCGTGTCCTCGGCTTTGTTCTTAGCGATGGCTAGAGACCTCTGCGCACCCGACCAGGTAGAGTCGATGGTCTTGTACAGATTGTGCGAAGCCGACTGAACGCTAAGGCCAAAATTGTGCGAAGCACAACCCAGTGATCGCTTGGCCCCTTCGAAGCGCCGCTCTGCCTCTTGAGCAGCCGCGGGAACGAATTCGCCGAGATCATGAGCGAGATTCTTGGTCATCTCCAAGGCCTCTTCCATGACGCCCTTGCCAAAATGGACCTTAACCACTCTGCGTACCTTCGGGCGGCAAGTGGTGGAGAAGTCGACGGTGAGCATGCCGTGAGTCTCTTGCGCAGGGAAGCGCAGCAGAATCCCTTCGTCGATCGATGACCAATCCGTAACAACGTGGTTGCCATCATCGCGAGTGGTGACTACAACAATGCAGTCCTTCGTGAGCCAGGTTCGCTTAACACTTGAGGGGACGTGCACCACAACCGCCTTTGGCGCTCGAGCAGCGAAGGAAACATCTGGTCGGATTTTGTTGCCGAACAGCCAGTCCGCCGTGATGGCCTCGTCGACTGGTATCAAATCAGCACCACCAGATGCCACTGCCACTGCTGTCGAGGATGGCTTGCTTGCGGTGAAGAAGCCAGCAGAGCTTAGAGTGATGGCAGGGGTTGTCACCGCAAGCTTGTTCTCATTAGCGCCTTGGAATGGTGTGTAAATCCAAGGGATAAGTGCAGGCGCCATTACACAAAGAAGTAGTGGCAGTGAGATCACAACAGCCTGTAATGTAGGCCGCCTCAAGCTGCGAAACTGGCTGCACATGTTGGCGAACCACTTCTTTGATTGAGTAAGCCCCTGGCGGAGCAGGTGGACGCGTGCTTGATGGGGTGTTTGCGGCTCCAATATGTGGCTAGCTTCCGGAGTAAGAAGGGACGGTGTCCTTAGGCTTTGGGAGGTGTAGTCGAGAGAGGACTGGGAACGAGCGTCATCATCAACGTTGGAGGATTCCTGGTGCAGGCTGTGCTTTTCGTTGTCGTTGCGCAAGTTGAAATGAGGTCGTTCGGCTGCCCTTGCAGTCAACTCCGAGCTGTCCACGACGGACTCTTCCTCTTCATCCTCTTCGTCCTCGTCTCCCGTTTCCTCGTTTTCGGCAAGGCTGTGAACATCGTCGGGACGATGAAAGTCAAGGGAGCCCAGGGACTCGCCCATGGACTCGTTGTAATCACCATCCTGGGATTCGGTATCTGTACACGAAACCATGTCGTAGCTGGAGTCGTCACCAGTGTCCTCCCCGGCGAAAATGGGGGGCGTGCTGGCAGCCATCCGCTCGGTAGCATACGCGGATCCGCCCATGGTGTTGGACTCGGTATGGGGGGTCGTGTTGATGTCGGGATTACTGCTGCTCAGAACCCAGCTGGCAAGTTGACGGTTGCCCAGGGGTTTGGGAAACCGAAGAGATGGTTCGGACCGGGAAAGTGTCGCACCGTTATTGGGACTCGAAGTGCGTGATGTTTGAGGGGCTGTGGATTCTGCGGAAGATGCGGTATTTGGAGTGTTCGCAGCGGACGTCAGCGGGGTTGGAGGTGTGGAAGGCGGCTGTTCCATAGCGAGGAGGGTGCGAGGTCAGCGTTTCGACTCGTTACATGTTATTCATGTTCGTTGAGGGAGAAAAGTGAAGAGTGCGAGAGGGAATAAAACGAAAAGAAATGGAAGGAAAAGAGCAAAGTTTGTGCCGATATGGCTCAAAGCAAGCACATGGAGTAACTATCATGGGGTGGTGAAGCATAAGGTTTCGCGACAGTCAAGGGCCATTCACGGGGAGGAGGGGCAGGCAGCAGCGGGCATGAGATGAGGACCAGAAGCAGGGGTAAGGAAGAAGACTAACCACCATGTAGAAGTCGACCTCACGAACAGAGGAGATGAAGCAGACTGTGTGCAAAAGAACTAGAATCGAGGCATGAGTAGGAACGGGTCCAGGCCGACGTCGTCCCCTTGGCTCGTGGTTGCCTTAAGCCGAGCGTATTAGTCTAGCAGGCAGCTTAGGCTGCGGTGATGATCAACCTAAGAGGCAGGAATGGGCGGGGCTGCGAGGCCAGCGGATCAGGTGCTCTAATCCGGAGTGACGCGGGATCTTGCGTGACTGGCTTGCTACCGAGCGCGTACTTTTAGATTAGGGAACCTTGAACGCTGGGCTGGGCCGCGGTACGTTTGGCCAGCGTGATGTAAGTTTGGTGGTGGTGGTGGAGGTGGAGGTGGTGTGTGGTGGGCTGGGGATGCAACAGAGGGGCAGCGTTATCTGCACTTCCACGGTCGGCCGGTCAGGGATTTGGTGAGGCGGCAGGATGCTGGCCAGAAGCCACGGTCGACGAGGAACAGGAGCTGGGCAGAGTGATTCCGGGCGTGCATACACGAATATGTTTCTTGGGGAATCGTCGAGGTCGGCACGTCCAGACGGATAGGTAGTAGATCGAGGGGCTGTGAAGGGTGGGATGAAGCGGGACCTCGAGGGGCAGCTGCAGGGCGTGAAGTAGAGTACCTTATCTGCCCAAGGCGCTGCCAGATGTGAATCACTGAACCTTGGGTTGGTACCTGAGCAGAGAGGTACGTGGCCCGCCCGGAAGAAACGTACGAATGCGGAAACCCACGGCGCCGCGAGTGCTGATACCGTGCAAGTCGCAGTTTCTCCCAGCAAATCACCTGAGGAGGAGTGTCCGAGGTGGCCTTACAGTACCTTGGGTACATGGCATTTGCCATCAAGTCCCATGCCGCTTAGAATCCGGTACCTGCGCGCTACGCGACACCCACAACCTTGTCCCGCACCTTGATGTGGGGTTCATTTCAGTTTGTCCTTCCACCATATTCAGATTCGCGGTTTCGCATCTTCCCATAAACCACATGCATTGTTCATACTCTCACCCCCCACCCCAACAACAACTTCTACCTATGACAAGTCCTCTCCAGGCATCGTGCGTCCAGACACCCATGTGCAATCGGCGTCGAAGCTGCTCATCCTATGGTCGTTTGGCTCAGGCTCCGGTCCGGCTCACAAAGCTTAAGCCTGAGGGTGAGCTTGAGCTTGATGCGCAGACATAAGCCGTGTTTCAAGGCCGCAGAGGACAAGTCAAGCTTATCAGGTGACAATTCTACTAACCTTCGAAGCTCCCGAAGCCACGCAGCATGGAAACCCGAGGCCTTTTTGCCTCCTGCAGGCCCGATGCCACGGCCAGAGGCGTATACCCGCGCTATCGGTGACAGCTGGGCAGAGAGTCCTTCCTGGTCATACAGCGACACCAACAAGAAGGAATAAGCTGGAAGCAATCAGTCAACGTTGCATTTGCACGCCCAGAGGTATCTTCCGAACAGTATCTATTCTACATGACATGTTGACGCAGAACGATCCTTGCGCATACATCACGGCCACGGCGAACCCCTCATCTGATGAGAGGAAGTATTATTATTCTTCTTCTTCCTTTTCTTCTTCCCACCTGTATTCTCCGAACGGATCCAGCGTCGCGGCGGCCTGGTCATGTAAGCCGTGGTCATCCTTCTTGGGGTCAGGCCCAAACTGTCCATTGAAGGACCAGTCATTGTCGATGGTGTAGTTGTGGACGCTCGGAATGTAGAAGGTGATCTCACAGAAGGCGAAGCGCACCGTTCGTGCGCATTGGATCCATGAGGCGCCGTTAAAGGCGGCCTGCTTTACGCAGGCGTCGCAGGCTCTGGCGCAGTCGCGTACATTGTCCCACTTCCAATTCTCGAATCTCCATTCTCGACGGGCGCACAGATACCTACGCCAGCGCAGTCTGGTTTTCGGGTTGGTATCCCACGCTGATGGGAGTCTCGGTGTCAGTCTTTCCCCCTCGTCACCAACTCCAAGCTGCCGAAGCTGGGGAACTCACCCATCTTTTTGAGATCTGACCAGCACTTGAGTATCCGGTATTTGTTATATTCCGCTGGGAGTCCCTCCCTACAAACTGATCTCCTGGACCCTCGACCCCACAAGGGAATAGGCCATGGGGCTGCAGCCACGCTCAGTCTCTCATGGTGTGCATTAGCAACTTCCGTCTTGTTCAGTTCGTGATCGGCCGGGTCAGGTAGATAGGGTTCGGCTGCCTTGGGGACAGGATCGCTGGGCCCCTGAACCGCAAACTTTTCGTACCCCAAAGGTAAATCGGGTAGAATCTTTCTGTCGTGCACCGGAGGCGAAGCAATTAAACCGGCACTGGACACCTGGAACAGGGAGAGGCCGAGGAGGAGTTGAAGAATCGAAGAAATGAGCTTCATGGTTGGAGGCAGTCAAGGGTCAACTAAGGAGCCCGAACGCGGGGCGGTGACTGCAGATGTTGTGTTGGGTGCTCGTCGTTGGAGCGTCGTAGGGTTTCCAATAAACAGAGTACGGGTGAGATAATACTTATATAAGATTCTAGGAGAAACCATCATCAGCATCACTTACACATGTTGAAAAAGTTTATCGGCTTGAGCATGCGTGTGCCGAGGAGATTTCACGAGTAAGAACTAAGGCCGATGACAGCCTTTCTTTTCCAAGCATATTAAGCATGACACATAGAGTATTACAGATCCGGAGTTATACATGACCAGTGTATCACTTCATGACGAGAGTTTGGGTGATGGTGACCTAGGCAATGTCAAAATCGTGTTCATGGAGTTTTTGGTGTAGTCGACTTTTGAGTAACTTGACATGCTACCAAGGCTGCAGGGGTGCCATGGGGGTCACAGGTCTGGTCCGCATACACACCCCCTAGGAGATGCACCACGACCCTCCCGCATGTCAGCAGCCCGAAGTGGCGCCCCGCCCCCTTCCGCCTGATTGAATAACCAAAGACCCTCGAGGAATCACGGTGTTCGAGTCACAACGAGATGCCTACGCGCTTTTAATCTGAGCGCTTTAAGCGCATGTCATGGGGTGTTCAAGAGGGGCGGCGAGAGATAACCACGACCTTTGTTCGTGATGCACTATCTCGCCCAGATAAGGCGAATGCAAACGGCGCTAATCTGATGTCACATGGCCGCCCCCCAGCCTGTGGGGCCGTGCCCGAAGGCCGGCCAAAACCCCCGGCGAGNCCAGCCCCAGATTACACCTCACTCTGAAACGCATCTGCTCTGCCTCTGCATCGCGATGCTCGTTTCGCAGGGAGGGAATCTTACCGTAGATCGGCAAGCGTAGCCAGGCTGCTCGTCACAAGCCGTTGCTGGGCTTCATCCCTCTGGTCGTAGTTTCAGACAGGACGTGCTTCGAAACAAGCACGAAGCCCGGGGTAGCGCGTGGGCACCTCGCAAATGACGTAAGCGCTCAAAGGAGTAATAGGCAACTGCAGGTATCGTCAATGTACCCCTCAGCAAGGGTCCGTCTAGCCTTGTCCCTCCACGCTGCCTTGCCGACCTGCTGAGCCCTTCCTGTGGGCAAACAGTAAGGTGCTGCACATTTGAAAACTGGTGTCCGGTAGAGTAAGGAAGAGTACGTGGGAAAGGTGTGTTCTCAAGTCTCTTGAGGAACGCTGATCACCAGAGTTCAAGCCTCTCAACTAAACACCTTGGTTTCACCTACCGGTGGGGCTCAACACGGCTCGCTATGCTGTTCACCGCACATACTGAACCTTCCAAAGGAACCTGGAACGTCTACCCGTGTCTTGCCCCGTCATAGATGACTAGGTTTGTCCGTTGCGCGGACTAACCTCCTCATGAATCCTGGGTGCTGTACCCATCTGACAAATCGGCGCGATTTGCAAAGTGCATGTTTCATGCCTTATAGGACGGGGCTGCGGGGGTGAAGTATTGGGTCTCGACACATGCGCCCGAGCATAAGTTCACGTCTACATCATCGTTTGGTTTGTTTTGTTTTGTTTGGGCCAGTACACTAACAAAGCTTGAAGCGAAGGATAGACGGAAGCCGAGAAAGGTGGTGCATTGATCTCAATGCTGTCTGGATTGTTTCATCAACCTCAGTGGTCACGTCATCAGGGTCCGATTTAGGAAGGATCTTGAGTTGGAGACACACGCCGTTTGCGATCATCCAGCCTTTACATCGTGATCAACACTCCAAGCGCCTACACCATACCACAGATACAGCTCTGCTAAAGCACTTAGTGTAGTAAGATCAAGTCTTCCTGGGCATTTGCCTGTCCATTATGCGATGAGCTCTCATGAAAGCCAAGATGAGCCGATTCGGCCATCTAGAATACCAGTTCCTGCCATGCAACCAGGCATGTAAATCAGAGTGCATGTGTACATCCCATCCGTTCATATGACCTTGAAAGAAAACAAAACATACGCCGGTCTTATTCTCCAAACATCCCGTATTGACTCCGCCATTGGCCAAATGAGGCTCCATTTGACCATGACATAACCGTAAAAATAAAAACTTTTCAATGTACATTAACGACTGGAAATTATTGCGAGATGGTGTTGGGTATCGTAAGGAAATCATGACCATGCGCCGAATCGTGTGAAAATGAACCAGGGTGTAGCCCTCCAGACGGAAACCACAGAGCTCCTGTCGCGTCCATTTCTTTTCCTCATAGCACGGCGTGTTTCGTCATGATCTTCCTGAGAGACTCGGTCCCGAAAGCTTCGTCGTCCGGGATCATCTCGATGATGCCCGTCATGTTCGCAAACAGATCGCCCTGGTTGCGGTACGCAAGCATCGCTGGGACGGCTGCGTTGTCGAACTCAATGTCCTCGTAGTGAACCTTGACAAAGTGGATGGTGGAGTGCTCTTTGACAAGCGGCAGCATAGCCGATTCTATTGTGGCTGAGACGTCGCACTATGGAAGCGTTAGCTCTGGGCAATGCGGCAGACGGACGACAGTTAGCGCCGGGGGGGAATGGCTTACCTCGTGGTCGTAAACAAACACAACCACGACCGTGTCGCGGTTGACCTTCTCGATAGAGTCGAGGTAGCCCATGGCGTCGACCTCGTCCAGGCGCCCGTACACCCGCACGCTAGGGCTGGTCCTCCTGTTTCTGACGGTGTGGCTGGCCTCGCTTTCGAGCTCACGTCTCCTGCTCTCGCGCCACTGTTGTAGGAAGGACTCCTCGTCGTTGTCGAGGCTGCCGTTGGAATCGTCGTCCGTGTCGCTGCCGCTGCGACTTCGGGAACTGGGAGACGAGGTAATGCCTTCGACGACGCCGAAGACGCTGCGGCGGGCATTGCGGACGCGGGTGACCCACTTCGTGCGGCGGGCAGACTCGTAGCTACGGGCATCGGCAATGACGCCCTTGACGCCGGTGCTGCGGCCGCTGTCGAAGGAGGCGGGAGGCAGCCGCAGCTGCGTGGGTGCTGTGGTCATGTGCATGGCGGCGTTGATCTGCGAGTTCCGAAAATGATCTTCTTCGGTCAGGTCCTCGTGAGGCTGGAGGTCCGGGTCGTGGCGGTCGTCTGGATGGAGAGTTTCGCGATGGGTGCTGTTTGCTATGAGAGCATTGAATTCGTCCTGAGCGGCCGTGGTCGACATGGTGGGCAGACTCGGCTTCTTAAGAACAGGCAAGCAGGGGAGCGGAGGAGGGAAGGAGGGGGGGTGTGTGGTAGTTTCCGGCCAAGACGAAAGAGGGAGGGGGTCAGGCTTGAGCTGGCTTGTGCGCGCAGAGAAGTGAGCGTGAGTGTGAATGCGTGGGTGAGAAGGAGGAAAAGCAAATGCGCGGTGAGGAGAAGGAGGGCACGTTGATTACAGTAGACTGGAGTGTATCAGAAGTGACCAGGTTCGGCAGTGTTCTGGAAGGAGTGGAAACGGGGCTAAGGCAGGCAGACAGTCATTTGAAGACTCCCCCCATCTCCCAAACCAGGGGCTTGGTCGAGTACTGGGTATGGACCTCTCAGCCAACAGGGGGCTTCCCTGGGGCTGGCCTTAGGCAAGGGTACAGGTATGGTGGGTCTCTTCTTCAGCGCCGTCTTCTTTCGTCAGGGGTTCGAGTTTGACACCAAAAAAGCAAGCAATGGGCTCAAATGAAAGTCAGGCCAACGAAGCTACGCATGGATGTATCGTATCAGATCAGGGACGACGAAAAGGAAAAGAAGAGGAAGCAAAAAAAATTAACTATGAGCTAAGGAGAGGCGGCTCGTGCGGCTCGTGCTGCTCGACGACTCGGCCAACCCCAACGTCCAACGGCCCCGGCACCGTACGGACACACACCGCACCATCGAAGCAGGTAGAGAGCGTCCTGGGATACTCGGCAACCCTCCTTCATCAACTGAGAGTTGGTTCGCAGAGGAGTTGAGGGGGTAACGGAGATATTCCATCCTGCCGTCCTTGGTAATCAACGAGAATCCTGCAAGGCAGTGGCCTGACCACGCCGGTAACAGCCGCGTCCTTCTCTTTCCGCATCCTGTTTAGCTACTCGGCACTCAGAAGCAGACAGACCGCCACAATGGCGTGGTAGCCCCCCCATGGGTCAGGGCGACACGTTTTCCGGTATGCCGCGTGGACGACCGGGGGTTCCTTTTCGTGAGATCTGCGGTCGCAGCAGAAAAGGCGGACGATTCGACCACGCACCATGGAAGGGGGAGGGGGGGCGGCGGTGACTGCGTGGGCGGTCTAAGTCGCAGAATTGCAGGCTAGTCGGGAGCCTGGGTAGTCCGGGCGTAGTCGAACGGCGAACCGCTTGCGGCAATGCAGCAAGGGCATGGCACCCGTCGAGTGTTGCTGGCGTGACCAGCCTTCTGTCAATGACGACTCGCATGAAACACGACAGCCCCGTACGGCAGAGAGCCAGGCGAGAAGGCCACCTCGGCTGGCAGGTCTGCTTGTCCCAATCAAGCCATGCCGGCTCCGTTGCAGGGCTCGACGATATCCTTTTTGGAGGTGATCTCGCAGGTCTGATACAGAGTGGCACTCTGGGGCAGCCCGGCACGCATCACGCCGGACCAGGACCTGCCCCGGTGTCTGTGACTGATACTGATAGTCATCCGCAAATCTCAGCCATCAACGGGCGACAGTCAACAGCCCATCCTTGCCTTGACGAGGTAGAGTAACCACATCCACTCCTTCCAGAATGATCAAGTGCCCCCCGGGGTCTTCCCTGCCATGGCACGGCATTCGACTGCCTGTCATCTTGCAGCCGCCACGTAGCATGGTGTACGCAACTACTCGCAGCTTCCTCCAGGAGCCAAGTGATTTCAAGTTTAGTAAGACGGATGCCATCAGACACGCCTTGTGGTACCGTATCTTGCTATGTTACCTCAATCCTGGATGTAAAATAAAGAAATAAAAATTTGCCATGTGTTGGACACAAATGTCGTCTAAAAATACAAGCCAAATCCGTAGAGGCACAGCGTCAGCTCTGGTGGCTGCATAGTAGTCTAAAGGTTGCCCGTGATGTTACCAAGACGCAACAGAAGCTCCACAGCTAGACTCGCCGACCCTGGTTCGCCCATCAGCCGCCAAGCGCAATCTTCAGCCCAAGAATTTCCCGTCGTCCTGTGGGAGGCGAGCAGCTCATGCGCTTCGGAGCGTGCATGGATGGATCCTGTTGCCGGCACGGCTTATTCCCCAAAAAGGGGAGGCTTGGATAATACGACGGCAGCATGATCAACGTATAATTTGATGCCAGCTTCGCCCTCTGGCCTCATCCTCGGACGACAAGTGGTGTTCATGTGCGTGTGGGATGCATGCATTGTGAGCCGGGGGGGGGGTTTCAATGTAGAATAATGCACCGTGTGGGAAGATCCTCAAGAGTCTCCACCGCAGTTAGACAAGGCGGGCGGTTGTTTCATCATCCAAAGCTCTTCATCATGTTGACGAGTGACTAGACAGACACTTACTAGTATCGGACAAGACGACAAGGCTCAAGCGCTTCAAATTACGTCGTTATGTGAACCATGTCTCTACTTAACGATAAACATCAGTGTTTATGCTGCGTCATACTCGAATTCGGGGTTCTCTTTCACTCGGACGCACCTACACCAGAGAAATCGAGACTAGTGAGTGATTCACCATTGTTGCAGGTTTTCATCTCTTGACTGGCTGGTTTGTTTGAATCTTGCGTGTTTCGTAGTTCTGGCTATACGACGGTGCTGTGCTAGATGAACGCTCGTGCACAAAAACACCACGCAAACGATCAGAGTTTGGTATTCTTGTCGTCGTCATGGCATCTCCCGCAGAGCATTGTCCAACCACTGCCTTTTCCATAGCTAACATGTACGTGGTCGAGCTAAAGCACCGCGTATGAAAGTCCATGGTCTTTGGTCTGTGACATTCGGACTCGTTGGCTGTAAGACTCTAGACCCCTTTTGCTGTCCCTCGACGGTTCAGTCCCAGTCCATGGCTTCGTATGGACGAGACTCCCAGCCGTAGTCCCCCCGTATAACATCGGTGGCGCCGACTGCAGCTCATCAAACCAACCATCACAGAAACCCCTTCCCACACCGCCGCATATCCAATGACACCTCCGGAACCTCCCTTTGCCGGCGGCCCCCCCCTCGCTTCTGACACGTGCGCCAGTGGTTCTAGAATGCCAACGCCGACCCCTCTGCCGACCCAGCTCCCGCCAATCTTACAGTTCTCCCTCAAATAGACCTGCCAGATCTTGCATCTTTAGTCGTGGCCCTAAACCCTGACGATCCGACATGTGGCGGGCGGTCTTCGGAGTTGCCGAAACATCATGCGTGTTTTCCGCTACCGTAGGTATGGACATGCGTTCCCCTTCTCGTCTTGTACTGCGGCAGGGTCGTCCCCTTTTCTGTCACCCCCCACGGCCTGAGTTGCCGCATTAAAAGGTTACTCTTAAGCCAGAAGACTCATCTCGTCTCATCTTCTAGTGCGGTAATGCCCGAATGTGCGGGGATGTTGTGCTTCAGACTTGAATGTTTATGCGAACGTCGGCCTTCCCAGCATCACACTACGTCGCTCAACAGGCATCCCTTAACTCTCTCAAACCGCCTCGGCTGCCTCCATTGTCGGATGTATGAAGTGTCAGAGTAAAACCTTCCTGGGCAAAATACCGCAATGCTGTTAGGTCATGCCTGTAGAATCTCTGATAAACTACCGGTTCATCTCCGTTTCTCTGAACATGTGGCCAAAGGCAGTTTCCTCTCATCCAACTCGTTGTATGGTTTCCCTTGCTTCGCCCGGCTGGCCTATACGTTCGAATGGCCAGGACCACTGTAACCTTTGCAGTTATATAAGGATGCCAACGTCGCCCACTCGTGTTTGGCATATCATCTCCAGCATCAACACAACAGCAAGGAGCAGGCCTTGGTCAATATTAATATTCGAACATCTTTTTCAATTAACTTCCTTTCCCTTTAGCTCAAAAAGGCCACCCTCGCCGGGATAGTTTGACAACAACGCGCAATGAAATAATGAGAAATGCCATCAAGGTGCCGCATGTGGGAAAGGAAGTACATGAAATACAAAGCAGTCGTTGGGGAGGCAGGATGAGTGTATAGGGAATATGCAAACGACCTTCCCAACCCTCAGATTCTTCCTGTCAGCCGACCGTCACTCATGCTATTCTCCGTCTGCCGCTCCCGTCCTCCTCTAGTCCAGGTCCACCTGCTCTTCCAACACGCGGCTGCCATGCATCGGACATCTGGTGAGTCAAGTGTGAGTTAACCGAACGCCTTGAAGAAGGACCATCGATCTGAGTCATCGTATTGTATTATCTCAGCATCTGAATGGCGAGGCCTTCCTTTTGTTTCTGTTTTTGTTTTTTTTTGTTTTTTCTGCTTTTGCTTTTGCCCCTCCAAGGTTTCTCCTAGATCAATCGTGATCTGTTGGTCAGTCGTCCCATCCACGGTACTTGTCAGACCCGTCGGGCCGCATCTCGTCTGCCCTGGCCAGGACAACTGGCATTTGCTGGAAAGTGTCGTACAGTGGCTATTCGGGACATGTGACCAAGAAAGAAAGAAAAAGACCGTCAAGTAATACAGCTGCCCATGACAAACAGCACAAGTGTTGTCGAGTTTGGGCAAAAACCATCGTGCAACGCATCTCTCAGTCGATTCGCAAAGAAAAACACAGGTAAAGGAAAATGAGGTATCGCAAAGGCTTGAAGGCTTCAGTCCCGAGATGGTCGTAGCAGTTGGCACGCGACGTTTTCGCTGCAGTCCGAAAATGCTTCGTCGTCATCGGGTACGGAGAGGAGGTATATGTAATAGGTGATTATATCGATCGTCGATTCGGTCAATGTTCCAGCATGCGCCGGTAACCGCCCGACGTAGCGTGATCGCGCTTATTTGATCAAGCCGAAGGGATGTGAGGCCGCATATGTTGGCTATAGGGATCGCAATGGTGGGCTCGTCGGAGAATCCAGGCATGGCGTCGCCATTGGCGGCACTGGAGGGATTGTGACATGCGATAGGCTCTTTAGTAGGCCCAGATTTTCAACTGTCAAGAATATTAGTAGCTGAGATCAGGGATTTATGCAGATCAAAGAGATCGGAGCATCATATCCAAATCTAGCATTAGGTGTACAACTCACCAATGAATCCCAGGAACCAGTGCACAGACTGATGCCATCATTGCTTACGCCCAGGCAGCTGACACGGTTCTCGTGGCCGACAAGCGAGCCGACTCTCTCGCCTCTAGTGATATCCCAGACCTACATCCAGGGTTAGTTGAAGAAATTGTTGGACACGGTAACAAACTCGGCGTACCTTGCACTCAAAATCGTCGTAGCCGGCGAATAGTAATCGGCCAGATACCGAGGTAGCGACAGAGGTGATGCCGCACAAGATGGATTCGGACTAAGATTGACAGTGGTCAGCTTCCGGTAACATTTCCTTCACATCTTAGACGTCACGTACTCCGTAAAGGTTCAGCTCGCGATCGGCGCGGATGTCGAACAGGCGGCAAGTGGCGTCGTCCGAGCCAGTGACGAAAGAGTGGCCGTCAGGGAAGAACTGGATGGCGTTGATGTCGGACTCGTGGCCAGCAAAGGTCTGGACGGCCTTGCCGGCTCGAATATCCCACAACTTGGCAAAAGCATCACAAGCACCAGAGATGAAGGTGTTCTGGTTTGTGGGGTTGAGGCTGATGCTCATGACATCGCCCAGGTGGTCGGCGAATTCGATGACTTTCTGGCCTGTCTCAATATCCCATTTCATGCACGTCATGTCACCAGACGAAGTCAAGATGCTGCGGTCGTTGATGAAGCGGCAGCAGGATAGGTATCCGGCGTGGCCGGAGAGCTCGCGAGCAACGCGCGTGGGTCCCTCGCGTTGTTGATTGAGGTTGTAAATGGAGCAGATGTTGTCTAGACCACCGCAGGCAACGTAGTTGCCGCTCGGGGCGTAGGCGCAAGTCATGACCCAAGAAGAGCGCAGAGGAATCGCGTGGACCTTGTTGGTTGTGTAAGCATCCCAGATGATGAGCTTGCCATCTTGGGACGCAGAAACCAAATGCCTCCGGTCCGTCGACCAGTGCATGGCGTAGATCTTGGCCAGATGTCCCTTGAGCGTTCGCTTTGTCTTCATAAGCTGATTCCTGGGGATCGGCTCATGGGCTTGTTGGGCGACAGACCGAACTGCAGAGGGGAAAAGCAGGAAAAAGTCAGCAGGAGCAACAACACTAGCGGACCGAGGAGAGCATTCCAGGGAGTAGCAATTGACGGGAGAGGCGTCACGTACGGGTGGTGTCTGCCAGCTCATCCTTCTTCCTCTTGATCCGGTCCTTGAGTGTCTCGGCCTCGCGACGCGCCTGCTGGATGCGCGCCTGCATGGCCTCGGGCGATACATCGTTGGGGCCTTGCGAGTTCATCGTGACTGGCGAGGGGAGGGGGAAGAGACGGCGGGAGGGAATCGGTCGGAGGGGAGGATGGGCGAGGGCGAGGGCGAGGGCAAGGGCGGCGTCGGTTTTCGATGAGGTGGACGAGTTGGGTGTGGAGAGAGGGAGAGAAGGAGAGGAGAGGAGGTTTAGGGGAGGGAACGCAAAGCTCCAGGGGGTGTGTGTGGTTGCTCGGCGGGTCTTGGCCCAGTAACTCTGCAGCGCTTGGTGCAGGAAAGCGATTGTCGCCCGTTTTTTTTTTTTTCCCTCTAGAGAGCCAAGGGGGGGGGTGAGAGTCAGGCAGGGAAATGGTTCGGGTGACTGGAGTGAGGGAGTGAGACTCTGAGAGCGAAGGACGGGGGGATGGGGACTCCACGGGGGGCAAGCAGTAGACGCTTGGGAGTCCAATTTGGGCCACGCAGCAAGCCTACCTTAACATTGGCGACACTCTTGTCTCCAAGCACAATGTTCGAGCCTCCAATGGAGCTGCTCTGTGGAAGATCCATAGGTGTCAAAGGCCATTAGTCAGGCAGTAGCTTCAAGGTACCCCTAGATAAGGTAGGTTGAGCAACATGGTCGACTGCAGTGGCTCCTGTACTCCATTCCACATGCACCTCCAGCTTCGCTACAGGCTTGGACCAGTAGGTAAGTAACCTACGGCTTCCCATCACGTCTGCTTTTGGTCGTTTGGTCGGTTTCTGTTGCAAGTCTTGTCTCTTGGAAAAGCTACGGAGTCCTGCCCACCAGCCTTGATAGAGTTATTAGCCGACGTCACCAACGATGCCGCACCGTCAACGGAGCTGTGAATAATCACTGGCGAGACTACCTTACAGTACAAGTCGATTACGGCAAACAGGCCAATCACAATACAGCTTCAGCAAATCGCTGGCTGACAGATTGCGGTGGGAACAAACTGGCCCCCTTTTCCAGCAAGCACCTGCGGTAGCACCAAATGGGGTCAGTCCAGGTACCTGATCCAAAGTACCCTACAGTGCGGGTACATGCACGCTGCATCCGCTAAGGGGGGTCCATTCACCAAAAGTCAAAACTGTCCACCCATCAACCGTTGCGACGCTGCAGCCAATTTGTCAGGCCAGAATGCCCGACGTTGCACGCTGACATGCACTTGTTTATGACGACGCGAGCGAAGATTGCGGCTCTGAGACAGTGGCCAGGTAAATACTGTCAAACGGCAGGCACCGCTTTCCGTCCAACCACGACGCCATCGCACAAGCGTGTAGAGCTTCCATAGTCCGCTAGGGGTAAGACAAGGTCCCCAATCGTCATTTCGATTAGCTTAATTGGCAGCTAGGGGGTTGGGTTCAAGAGAGCAAAAAGTTGGGTCCACGGTTCACCAGCTAAGCCTCGGCTGTACAGTGTTGGCGGCTTCGGGAGGACTGTACGGGGTACTTGCAACGACGGCAGGCGGGCTCGGAAAAGCTGCAAGTCATCGCCCTGGGCTGAGCTGCAGGTCTTAAACATTAAGGCAGGTCACGCACAGGAAAGGCAACCCTGAAAGGTCCCGCTCCTGCACGCACGTGTAATCCTCAGCGTCAAGCAATAAGAAGAAGAAACCAGCAGTGGGAGTGCAAGCTTCCCAGGTTGACTGGTCGGGTGTCCTTGATGGAAACAGTACCTGCACTACCCACATACCGAAGGTGGAGGAAGTATTTATGTACTGCGTGCGGCGGGCGCCCAGTTGGTACTGTAGCTAGTAGATAAGGTACCCACTCGGTCCATCTCCCGGCCGGAGAGTGTGGTGAGGGTGCGGAGTAACAGGGCAGAAGCAGCAATCCGTTTGAGTCCAACGGCCGTCTTTCATGGATGCGCTTCCTTTCCAGGCTTCAATTTCCACGAACTCCGTGGGGCAATTGAAGTCGCCCTTCGTCGTGCTGATTATCATGCTTGGGCCAATCTAAATCAGTAGTCTGCTTAAGCAGGCAGTTAGCAAGAGCAGCCTGTGCTTAATGAATCGAGCTGGCCAAGGGTGGTATAACCCAGCTTTTTCAGCCTTCCCTTACCTGCGATGTGCACCACCTGGTTCTTCGCTTCTTTGTAGACACCATGGCGAAAGCCCAGCACAACTTGATTCACATTGTTACCCTGGAATACGAGCATCTAAGAGTTTGCATTCATGGAAGTCGCGCGAGACAACGCTCACCAGCCTGGTCCTATGGTTGAAGCTGTCTCCAGCAACCACCATCGACATCTCTGTGCTTGAGGTCGCGATACCGTGGCAGCAGCGTCGGATCTGGCTGGAAACCTCATGGCCAGCTGTCCTGGAAAGGGCGAATGTATCCGTACTTCGTACTGTAATTTCGCAAAAATGTAATTACAGACCGGGAACCCACCAGTCTATTGGACGATGGATCGAACCGGCCTCTTAGCATCCATTTCAGGACATCAACCCCGGCCACTGTATCTAATTCTGGTTCGAGGGTCAAGGGCTACGTCCAGGACTTGGCTCACTAGCCCGCCTCCAGTCTGGTGGCTGTCACGAGGAGTTTCCGCCTTGTCTGCGGGAAATGATCGACGAAGCCGAGGGGCGGAGGACGGAGGTGCGGCTTACGCTTGCAAGCGGCGCTGGGTCGACTGCCGCCTATTTTGATACTTACCCATTGCTTTGATGCACACTTGGCCTGGAATGAATTGAGCCGGCGGGCGAATTGATCTGCACCAAGATCACCACCGGCGCTGCAGCAGGGCGTCCTGCAGGAGCGCTGAATGACACGCTGCCGACCAATCCCAGCCATACGTCTAACACACCTCGATCTGGAACGACCCGCAGGAGCGCAGCCCATACCGTGTGTGCGTGTGACGAGAACTACCCTATACCTTCAATGAGTTTTGTCCACAAATCGGCGCCGAACGGTCTCGCAACGCCGTTGCTTCTCTATTCTCTTCTCCATGCCCCTTCCTGAGGCTTTGGTAGACCATGCACCGTACTTGGCGAGGCAAAGAACGCACGCTTTCTATTTATAGCTCTGGAAGCAACCTCTGTCTAGCGAAGTACTTGCGAGTCTCGGGTTGACTCACGGTCCCCAACATGGGATCTCGTCAAGTAGACATGATGAGACTTTAATGTGACTGTGCCCAACTCTTAAACCACTCGAGTGCCTCAGGGTTTGCCACACTGGCATTGGTCTTCAGATTGATGCCTGACAGTATCTGCTTGACGGCGACTTCGATCCTACCAAGCGTTAGCAGACCTTGCTACTGGCAAAGAGGACCTCCCGTAAATTCGACTTACTTCTTGCCGTTGCCGGTTTTTGGAATGCCACCTCCACACTCCTCAATCACTCCAGGCACATGTCTTGGGCTCAGCTCGCTGCGTATCTTATTCTTGATGGCGCTTCGTAGTTCCTCATCAAGTTTCTTTCCTGGCAACATCACGACAAATAAGCATACGGTCTCATCCGAGTCCGTAGCCCTCCGCCTTCCGACACAGACGGCGTCATCGACATCCGCGGCAAAGAACTTGATCAAAATATTGTAGATCTCTGCGGACCCGAACCGAACACCTGCTGGCTTCAGCACCCCATCAGATCTCCCCAGCATGACGAGACTCCCCGTCCCAGGGTCGGGGATGTTGACAAAGTCTCCATGATGCCACACCGAGCCCTGCACCCCGCAGATGTCCTCAAATCGCTCAAAGTAGGCGGCTCTATACTTTGCCTCGCCGTTGGGGCCAAAGAAAGTCAAGGGCTGGCAGGGGAATGGCTTGACGCAAACCAGATCACCCGGCTCACCGGGCGGTACTTCTTCGCCTGTGATGGGATCAACTGCCTTGATTGCCATTCCCAGACCAGCACACTGAATTTCGCCAACCCTGACTGGAAGTAAAGGACATGATGCGCCGAACAAGGAGATGATGTCCGTTCCGCCGGTAATCGACGCGAGGTTGATTGATTTGGGAAACGCTTCGTAGACGAAGCTGAATGTCGAAGGAGGCAAGGGTGAAGCTGTTGAGTAGATAGCTTCCAGACGAGACAGGTCAATGTCCGGATTGCGAACGGGATAGACATCATTCGCTTCTAGAAGCGTCAGATACGCTGCCGAGGTTCCAAAATGCGTTACTTTGAGTTCACCCAGAAGGCGAGGTAAAGACAGGTGAGAATGTGGCCGAAAAGGCGATCCAGAATAGAGTATAAGAGTGGCTCCCGTAGCCAGAGCTCCAACACTCCAGTGCCACATCATCCAAGAAGTGGTTGTATAATACAGCATGCGAGACGAAGAGGAAAGGGAGCAGTGAATCACGTGCTCTTTCTTGTGTTGGATCAGAGTCCCCAATGCTGTATGCACAATGGCTTTAGGAAGGCCAGTTGTCCCGCTTGAGTACAATATGTAAAGCGGGTGAGATGGTGGAAGCTGCTCAAACCTCAAAGCATCAGTGGAGGACTGTCCGAGAAAGATATCGAAGTGGGAAACGTCAAGGCCCTGCGACTTCAGGATGTCCAATCCAAGATCGCCATCAATGTTCTCTATAACGATGACTTGCAGAAGGCCATGCTTGCCCAACTGCTCGGAAATTTGTGCCAGATTGGAGATACTAGGCCATTGTTTTCCATTGTACACGGATCCATTGTCCGCAAAAAGAACCTTTGGTGTTATTTGAGCCAGTCTGTCCAAGACTGCCGACACACCGTTGTCGGGGCTGATGCTCGTCCATATAGCACCGATAGATGCGGCAGCCAGCATGGCAACAAGGGCCTCGACGTGATTGGAGACGTACCCGGCGACAACATCATGAGGCCGAATGCCAGTAGCTCGAAGAGCGTTGCTGCAACGGCGAACCAATTCCCGTAGCTCTTCCCACGATGTCGTGCGTAAGCTACCCGACTGTTCTGTCACAGTGATGACAGCGGCTGATGCGGGATCTAGCGGTCCTGGAATTGCAGGAAAGAGGAGGTTCTCAGCAAAGTTGAGAAGACTTGAGGAGAAGAAATCTGGGCGAGGGTACATCGAAGCATGAAGCGGAAGCACCTGCGGCGCCGAAGTGAGTTGAATGATCCTGCTGTGAATGCAAAAGGGACAGCAAGTGAGGATCACGATGAGCCCAAACACAAACTCAGGCTAGTCACATGGAGCATAGACTAGAGGAACGGACATGTTACAATCGGAAGAGGCAGGTTCAACGAAACACATGAGCATACCTCGTCAAACGGCTTAGACGCTGTTATGCCAACAAAGTGCCAAACCTCCTCCCAGAAAGAAGCAGTGTTCTCCATCGACCACTTGTAAAGCCCGGGGTAGTCGTTGACCTGGAGCCCATGTCTCTCGTTCACTCGTTGCATGAACTGCCACATGGGCGTGGTCTTGGGAGCCGCATGTCTCCAGAGCTCTTTGCCAGCGGCCATTGTGGGCAGAGTGGGAATGCGGGGCACGATCTGACGTTACTCGGTGACGGACAGATAAGTCAATGGCACAAGCATGCCGAACAATAAGGTACTTCTCGAAAGAAAAAGGATTCGAGGCACTGACCGGAAGTCGACGAGGTATTTGTCGAGGCAGTCGCAGGTTCGGCGAGAGGGTCTGAAGGGAAACCCTTCTGAGAGGGTCCATTCTTGATTCGTGGTGCCGGCGTTAGCCGCGGGAACCACAGCGATGCGGTTTGACCCAGAAGAACGTGGCGCAACGAACGGGGCGTGGCTTGTCAGGGGCACATGTGGCTGTTACTGGTCATGGTGGTAGCGATAGAGCCCGACATCAGCTCGTCTTCTCCGGCACGGCCGACGCAGTTAAAGTTCTGGGACTACGGAAGCAGAGAACATGCCGCAAGGTAGCTCTAGAATCGGCACTACGGTATTTCAGACGCCCGTGGCAGACATGCTGACTCGACTGAAGGAGACAAAGCCACATCGGCTCGGCCATGACGTTTGGGTCTCCTTGGCTCATTCGTAGACAAGATTGCAGAAACCTCGGATATGATGCCCGGCCTCGGGATCGGTATGCCGCTTGACCAGCATCAAGCCGATTGCTGCAGAAGCAGCACTGGCATTAAGACTGATAAATGGCATATCCTCTGCCGGCCTGCTGGAGGCATCCGAGGAACACCAACCAGGCCATATCTGTCGGGCAAATGTTGGATTTGCTGCACATCGAGAGATGATGGTGCCCGGCCATGGCTAATGAGACAGATCCGCAGTGACGCCATGCATCCATGCAGCCTTACATAATGTACAGCCTACGTTATAGTAGTAGCTAAGGTACTTTTATGGTGCATCGACTACTAGGCTACCTTGAGCATTTACTTTGGGTAGCTCCCGCCGTCATCACTTTCCAGGTCGTTCACACAAGTACCTGTAGAGCACTGAGCAACAACCACCCGCATTTTAAACGATGTTAGAGGTGAGGCCGAAACAGGAGGAGCTCACAAGCGGGCGGTCGCTGGAGTACCTTGTTCAAATTGAGGGGCATGGGAGCAGATCGGCTCTGTCAAATTCCCGAACAAACTCAGGCTCCAAACACCGAGGCGGCCCCTTTTCCTTGTACCGTAGTAGCTTGTCTCATTCCCTTGCATGCACTGGCGGCAATCGCACAGCCTCGTCGGCGCAAGCTATTTTCCCCAAGGAGCAGAAGGCAGCGCTCAGGTTCGGGGCAGCACAATCCCACCAGTATCCTCTTCTTCATCTTCGTCATCATCATAATCATCATCATCTGGATTATGTGAAGCCTAATCCGGTATACTTTGTGATGGTCGTCCGGTATGTTCGGAAGCCGGCAATTAATTCAGCAGAGCACCTTGTCCTCGTGACCTGTAGTAAACTTTGAGCACGCGGTGGGCACCAGCGCTATGGTAAGGTAAACTATAGCAGCCTTGCGGAGGAAAAAAAAAACCTTCACCCAGCTTGGAAATTGGAAATACTTCGACTGTCCACCAAAATCCGCGTGAAGCTTCGAGTACCTTGTCGCTCTGCACTGTCAAATTCTGGACCAGGATCTCTCCTGGTGGCTATCCGAGCACCCCGAGACCACGCCACGCCCATGGTACATAATCACACGCACAGTGCTGCAGGTAAGCCGTAGGTACCTGCCGGGGGGGGGGGGGCCACGACTGGCGTTGGGTCCAATCTCCTCGGATGGATGAGGTGGATGATGGCCATGCTATTCGTACAAGGTGGGCTTAGGTCGGGCTACGGGACGAAGTGCTGGCCACCCCCTTCATTTTGTGACTTCTCCTTGCCATGAGCAAGGCGACCTCGAGCCTCTAATTTTGCTTACCTTATTATCTTCCACACCTCCCTGGTCGTCTCTTATCCACCACTGCCTCACTCCGCTCGTCTCCGGCCTCTCCATCTCTCCCCTTTCTCTTTTCCTTCCTTCGCTCCTCGCCCGCGTTCGTCCCAACTCCCGCCGTCGTTGCTTGTCGTCGTCGGTTGGCGTTGTGCACGCGTGTGCGAGTCTCTCCCTAATCCCAACTTTGATAATTATACATCCCGACCGAATCACTTTGGCTCAGGGAAAATTAGACCTGAAGCCACCAAACTTCACGCCTTGCTTTTCTTCCTCAAGCTTTGAGGTACTGTCACTCCTTCGTATTCGAGTACCCAGCAACAACCGCCGCCGCCGCCGCCCAGATCCTTCGACCCTGCCCTCCGAAAGCGACGTCTAGCGACATTGTCGCGTAAAGCAGTTCCTCGAATTGATCGCACTCGATTCGTCTTGTTGGTTGTCGAACAACGTCCTCAACACTGTCAATTGGTATATTCACCTCTCCATTGGTCTTCCTTTTCATCTTGTACCTTTTCTCCAATTGAGCTTTCCGCCTCGGGACGGTGACGGCTTGTGTTGGCGGCGAACCCAAACGTCACACCCAACAAATCCAGTCAGCAGCAGGCATGGTGCGGTGTAACCTCGTACCATCCGTCAGACATTGGAGGCTGTGCATGGGGGACGCTTGTGTTACAAGCAGCAGGTGCTGAGGGGGGCTGAGTGGCATGGATATGGGGAGCTCCTGGCCGCAAAACCTACACCGCATGGCATCGCAAAGTCACTACTCGACATTCTCGACAAATAGCCACTAACCTCGTCGTACTTGGCTCTTTACTTTACGGCCCAAAACATTGTTTCATCTCTCGCGCATTGCTAACGCAAAGTCCTTTCAGATCCGCTATCGCTCGCGACCGCCGTGAACCTAGACCTCGATTTCCTCTGCTCCGTCGATTCAAGTTGGTTGGCTCGAGAGCAACTTGGAAAATCTTGTTACATCAACGACTAGGAGACATGCCCCGTCGACTCGCAAATCCTTTCTCGATCTCTTCTGCCATGCCTCAGTCTGATAAGACTGGTGAGAGGCGTCCCTCCTCCTCCAAAGGCAATCGCCTCTCCCAACTTTTCTCATCCAGTCCCAAGTCAAAGGAGTCCCTGCTCGCCATGCCGCCCGGTCACAGCAGCAGCCCCTCGCTCGGATCTATGCCTAGCATTGCCGTGTCGTCTTCTGTCAACCTTGATACAGCTGGCATGGAAGCCTCCGCCATCTCGTTTCAGCCCGAGGAGCTTGACCGCCAAAGACGATCAGAGGCCCAGTTCGGCCCCTTGACTCATCCAAGCCACCGCTACTCCAGCAAGTCGCATGGCAAGCCCCTAGCAGCTCCTATTGAGGACGAACCGCCTTATTTTTACCTTCTGACGACCTACATCAGCTACCTGTTCCTCATCATCCTGGGGCACGTCCGCGACTTCTTCGGCAAGCGATTCGGCGACAAGAAGAAGTATCAGGCACTCATGGTCCAAAATGGCTACGCACCTCTGAACGACGACTTCGACAGTTTCTATACCAGAAGACTCAAGCTCCGGTTGGACGACTGCTTCGCTCGTACTACTATTGGAGTTCCCGGTCGCTACATTACTCTCATGGACCGCAAGTCTGACGACTTCAATATGACTTACCAGTACACTGGCTCCTACACCGAGACTCTCAACATGAGCTCATACAACTATCTTGGATTTGCTCAATCCGATGGCCCCTGTGCTGATGCTGTTGAGGAGTGTGTCAAGCGGTATGGAGTTACCTATTGCAGCCCCCGTGCCGATGTTGGAACCTCGGAGCTTGCTCTTGAGGTCGAGCGTGAGGTCGCCGACTTCGTTGGAAAGCCCGCTGCCATGGTGTTCTCCATGGGCTATGTCACCAATGCTAGCACATTCCCGGCTCTTGTGACAAAGGGCTGCCTTATCATTTCGGACGAACTCAACCACGCCTCAATTCGCATTGGCGCTCGACTGTCGGGCGCAGTCATTCAATCATTCAAGCATAACGATATGGCCGATCTGGAGCGTGTTGTGCGAGATGCCATTTCTCAGGGACAGCCTCGCACCCACCGACCCTGGAAGAAGATCCTCGTCATCGTCGAAGGACTGTACTCGATGGAGGGAACAATGTGCGACCTTCCCGGCATTCTAGCGCTCAAGCGGAAGTACAAGTTCTACTTGTTCGTCGACGAAGCTCACTCTGTTGGTGCTCTTGGGCCGCGCGGTCGTGGCGTGTGCGATTACTTCGGCATTGACCCTTCTGAGGTTGACATTCTTATGGGAACTCTGACCAAGTCTTTCGGTGCCAATGGTGGCTACATCGCAGCGGAAAAGAACATCATCGAGAAACTCAGATGCACCAATGCCTCAACACAGCTCGGCGAGTCACCGTCTCCCTGTGTCCTCATGCAAATTCTGGCCTCACTGAAGCTCATCACCGGTGAGCTGTGCCCCGGGCAAGGCGAGGAACGTCTGCAGCGCATCGCCTTTAACTCTCGCTACCTTCGACTTGGACTCAAACGCCTCGGATATATCGTGTATGGCCATGACGATTCCCCCATCATTCCCATCATGCTCTATCACCCCGCCAAAATGCCCGCCTTCAGCCACGAGATGCTGAAGCGCCGAATCTCGGTGGTTGTTGTCGGATATCCTGCTACCCCCCTGATCAGCTCTCGCGCCCGGTTCTGCGTGTCAGCGGCACACAACAAGGAAGACATGGACAGGCTGCTCACTGCTTGCGACGAAGTTGCCGATATCCTTCAGCTCAAGTTCTCAACAGGTGTCGCTGGTGGACTGGATCCGTTGCCGGATGACGTTTCACCAGAGGAAGAGGAGCAGTGGCGCAGGGAAAAGGGCGTCGCAATTAAGCCCCCTCGCTGGTCTCTTCAAGACGTCTTCCGAAGTGGCGTTCACGACGCTAAGCAGCCCATGCGATAAGAGCTCATGATCAAAGTTTGGTTTTGCGAGATTCTTCAGCAAGTCATATGTACGGATTAACGGCTGGGTGTTCACGGCGCGTCTGAGTCAAACTGTTCGAAGCTGGCCGCTGGTCAGGCTGGCGTTTCTTCAACCTACTGTTCCGATGTCTCCATCGCCCGAGTACAGTGATGGCGGCTTGCGCTGGCCTCGTCGCCATTACCCTTGGCTCGAGATGATTCGCACATTCTATCTCTAAACCTTGACTCGTGGATAGGTGCTCATTCTATGTTTCTTTATGGTAATATGCGGAGGACAGACGAAACATGGCACCGATTCAATGAATGCAAGAGTAATCAATTCGTGGTATTGTACTAAGCCCCTTCTGCGGTGATGCAGACTACGTGGTGTTTGTCGGGTATATAGGCTAGGTTCATACGTAAATAGAAAGCCGTGGCACATGTGGCAGTGGTTCGCTTTTGGCAATATCACTGTTTGTCCTTTGAAATTGAATACCATGTCACTCGGCGCATCTGGAGAGCGTGCAGGAATTGGGAGAAGTACAAACGTAGCCCAGGAGCAGCTACAACGAAATAACCTCGTTAAAGTAGATTGGTGGATGGCAAGAGACGGAACGAGAGCCTTGAGAATTAGTCACCTGATGACACTTGGACGGTCACCAAGACGATTAAAATAGCCACGAGGCGTTTAGCACGGACCGTCGATCGACACGCCATGCAGGGCCGGCTTCCCGTTGTTGTCGCGTAGCCGCCAAGGGGGTCAGTAGGAGGCTTATTGGGTCTGTGGGCAGGTCCGTAGCGCCGTCTGTTGAAGAATAAGAACAGGAAGCAGAAGCAGAAGCAGAAGCAGAAGCAGAAGCAGAAGCAGAAGCAGAAGCAGAAGCAGAAGCAGAAGCAGAAGCAGNGTAAGCAACCCTCGAAACTCCAACACCCTTGGTAGAATCAGTTCAACCGTCACCCCAATTAGGTGGTCCTTTCGGAAAGGACCATCCGAACAATCGGATCTCCGGGTGCCCCCTAGACTTTGGTTGGCCTCTTTGATGCTATGCGGGTGTCCGGGGATAGAGGACGACGAAGACGAGAGACCAATGATTCTGAGGGGACAGACCTGCATGCAGCTACATCGAAGGGGTGTGGACTCGCAGCGTTTGGTTTGGTCACGCTCTCTGTGGGTTGCAGCACAAGTCAGGGGCAAAAATGTAACGCAAGGCTGGGGTAGCGGCGATGGTGGCACGAAGAAACTCGATGGGTGACATGGGAGCAGCCTAGAACAACCTAGTACTTGGTTCGTGTGTCTTCTTGAGTGGCCTTGGGCGCCGGCTAATGTCGGACATCTGTAGTCTGGAGGAGTGCCAGAATATGAATACTGTGGCACCAGGTAGGAAAACTGTTCAAGCACAAGCGCTCGCGCTCATCGGCACAGCATGAGTTGCAGAACCCGTGGGGTCATCGCGTGTACGACGGGCCTTGTAAGCTATTTGGGGCTTACATTATGTCTGCCATACGGCCTTGAAGCGTCTTGTTGTGACCGGATCTTTGGGCAAGGGAGCAGTAGCACCAGCCTTGCTGAGGTTCATGGTGGTAAGAAAGTGGCTGTGACGGCGTCACCAATACCATACCCAGGGTAACAACTAATTGCCATTTTGACTTAGGCAAGACACGACCCGTGCAATCTTTGGGGTGGGGAAGGAAAGGTCTTGTTACCGTGATAACCGTGGACTGTGAGTGGATATGAGGGCATTCAGGTTGCATACAAGGGGTAACTCCGTGATGGCGGTGGTCTTCTTCCCCCCCCATCACGTCTTCAAAATCGACGGACACGATGAACAGGCACTTTAAGACAAGCATCAAAACCAACCACCAGACTCTACTTGTCCCCGTGGGATTGGCATGGCAGGTTTGGATGCGACTTTGAGCAAGTCTGTTCTTCTCGGTGCAGACTGGACGCTTCACCCAATACGGTCACTGACTTGAGCTGTTGCTCAACCTGAAGCTGCCTCACGGGCAGTCCAGGGCACCGCAGTGACGTTGCACATTCCCCTGTTGCCGCAAAGTCCCCAACTGACACGCCGCGGTACTGGTGACACCCTGTTAGCACAGCTCAGGTCTGGCCATGGCTGGGTTTCCAAGATCGGGTGCCGTTAGCTCGTCGATGGCGAACCATTGGAGAAACACAGGCCAGCGTTGGCTACCTTAGGGAAGGGGGCACCTTGTTTGCCCAAGGAACCTGCTTACCTTGCCTACCCGGCCACGCAGCAACGAGAAGCCGTAATCCGTACTTTGCCTGTTTCATCGATATCTTGTCTACCTTACTTTCAGGTTTTCTCCCTCCCCTTTGGACACGAGCCTCTGGTGGAGCAGATATTGCTGGGATTAAAACAAATAGCTGCACCAACTCCTGGCTGGGAACGTCCCTGGCACAACTCCAGTGCTCAACTCCTCACCAACGGCCACGGCGCTCCCTCCACGAGCCCTCCCCCCTCCCCCCTGACATGCCTGCCCCCGGATTGAGCCATTCATCTGCAGCCTTTTCTGGTGGAGAGCCCATAACGCGGCTAGGCTCCCGCTGGCTCAGGCACTGGCGAGGCCAAGGAACCATGGTTCAGGGCTGTCAAATCAGCAGCAGGCTAGCCCAGTCCGGGATCCGACCCGAGCCTGAAGGAGACGGTCCATGGACCAGTAATTACTGTGCAGTGCAGTACCTTACCTGCTACTGCTCACCTCTTCCACGGACGGCACAGTGGATTGACTGTACCAAGTACGAATGAATGGTAAGCGAATGGCCAAGGTAGGTAGGTACTAGGTAGGGAAGTGCATGCCCTGAGCTGAGGGCACTCCCGGCGCCTGTCAAATCTCGTCGGCGCCCATCCACGCCCACAGCCACCTCCATATCCATATCCACATCCACACCCACATCCGCCCCCGTCCAATCCCATCCGGGCTGCTTGCTGCACCTCCCCTCAACCAAGTGTAATCTTGCACCTTTTCTTTCCGTCGCCCATGCTTGCCTCCGGGAAATAACCTCCCCTTTCTCATCGTGGTTTATTGGTTTCTCGGCCCCCCGTCGACCAACTGCCGTTGCCGGCGCCGTCACTTCGACAAAGCGCGGGCGATCAACGTACCATCAGCCTGCTAACCGCTGCCAACACAACGCCCACTCCAGGCGTCCTCGTCCCACAACCTATTTGGCATGGTAGCTGGGGTTTCCTGGCTAATATCCTCCTCCCCTCTTCTGCCATCGCTCTATCTCGCTTCTGGACCGACACGACCTTGCCTCTTTCCCCCTACACCTTCGACTCCAACAACCCCATCAACCCGAGCCATCACGCGCTTGATCCAGGCTGTACTTCTCCCTTCCTCCCCTCCTCCTCCCCCCCCCCTCCCCCGACCTCGCGGGATCGCCAAACCACGAGGAGCTCTCAGCAAGGCCAACTTGTGCATTGACGTTAGGGCCACCGCCGCCGCCGCTGCCGGGGCCCGTTGCCGATCATGATGAACTTTGATGGGGGAACAGCCTATGCCGAGTCGGACGCCGATGATGAATATGAGCGAAGCATGGGCGACGTCTCTCCCGTTGGTGATTCGGAGCATTCCCCAATTGAATCAGAATTGTCCACCTCGGCCGAACACACGCCTACGACGTACGGCCACCGCACCAGTGCCGACCGCCTTCCGGAGACCATCATCACCGAATGGACAGCAGACGAGTGTGCCGATTTCATAGGTTCTGTTGGTCTGCAACAGTACGCCGACCGATTCCTGGGTACGTCGACAGCTGGCAACCACATAATGGCCGAGCCGAGCTAAACGAGCACCTGGCTGACTTTTCCGTGTAGAAAACGAGATTGTTGGCGAGGCTCTTGTCGCTCTACAGCATGACGACCTGAAAAGCATGGGTATCGCCAGTGTTGGCCACCGTTTGACCATTCTCAAGAGCGTTTACGACGTTAAGAAAGCCCAAGACGTACCACTAGAGAGCGATCATTACTTGCCACTATGTACGTCGAAACCCAAAGCCATCGTCTCCCACGAAAATCCTTACATGCTAACCATTGCCTTTTTCCTCCAATCCAGCTGCCGATGCCGAAGCACAGTACGCCACGGCAACCCTCAAAGACATCAAGCACCTTGTGGAGCAGCTGCGGCTGCGCGACGAACGAATGAACCTTGTAGAGCAGGATCTGCGCCGCATGGCCGATGATTTTAGGCGGTTGAGGGAAGACGTGCTGCCGGCCTTGCGGCTTGTCAAGGACGCCCAGCAGCCTCTGCCCAATCTAAGTGGTAACACTCAGGCCTACGCTTTTGAGTCGACCATGTCGCCGCCCGCGCCCACACCACCATCGGCTCAATCGTCGGTTGGCAGCGCCAGCGTCAAACGCCAGTACTCGCAGCGGAAGATCTTGATCGGAGCAACACCGAAGAATGCCTCGCCCACCCAGACGACGCACGAAAGGACAATAGCAGAGCAAACCCTGGACCCTGCGAATGCCGCCGAGCGGGCGGTGATGTCCTCATCGCACTTGGCCGCCATGAATGGGTCCAACCAGTCCGCAACTTCACCCATTTACACGTCGCCGAATATTCCGTCCCCAACATCACCCCAAAACCACCATGGCGCCACGACATTGGGTTCCCGGTCATATCGTGGCGACATGCCGACTCCATCTACGAGGTCGACGTTCGCCGAAGTCGATCACACCAATAGTTATCGCGACAAGGGCGCGACGGGCCCACCACGGCGGCGAGAGACACCGGTACCCGACACACCAAGCTCGAGCAATGCTTCGGTGGAGATATTCAAGTCTTTCCGGGTCAGCATGGAAGACCCATGCTACAAGGTTCTACCTGCGGCACTCAAGAAATATCAGATCAATGCCCCCTGGGACCAGTATGCCCTGTACATTGTGTACGGTGACCAGGAGCGGTGTCTCGGCATGGACGAAAAGCCCTTAATTCTGTTTAAGCAGCTGGATAAGGAGGGGAAGAAGCCTATGTTCATGCTGAGGAAAACCAATAGCGCCCCCGTCGACGGGGAGCCGGGTAGCGCTGGTGGACGAGGCACCGCAACTGGATATGACCCGCCCGGAGGTATCATCTGAAGCGGTTCCAAGAAACCATGACCCCTGACCATCTGAAACATGTATATGGGACCCCGATCGGATTCGCCTTCAGCAAGTCAACCTCAACCCTGTTTATGACCAACACATCGCGGGGCTTGATGGGCGTGAAGAGGTTCGGGAGGAGAGAACACAAGTCGAGCAGTCGATACCTGTTTATTTGGCGCTGCCGAAACCGAGACTCAATGAAGCGCATGTTAAGAACTCAATGGATATATCGAATCTACCATGGCCACCCACCCGACACTGTGTTTTCCAACCAACTGTCTTGCTAAAATCCTTGGAGGTGGTGGAGCCATGTGTACCGACGCATGAATTTACCGGCATTCTGTCTCCATGCTGGGGAGCACCAAGTGGTGGGAAAGGCGCCTGCTTGTTTGGTGTAAGCAGCACCACCTTGTTGGGACCAAGACAAAGGACTGCATAGGCGAGATGGTCGGATAATTTCAACACACTCGGATGTTGCTACCACAACTCATTCTACGGGACTCACACCACCTAGTGGGCTATGGTGAGCCATGTTGGCGGCTGTTCGTTCATAACCCAGCTGTACGTGGACGCGAGGCACAGCGACACCGTGGCCCTGTTCCTGTGACTCAAGTCTAGTGGCAGAACCAGGCAACGCCGATGTATGGCCAAGCGAGGCCATTGGAAGCACGAACGAGGTGGGAGAGTCCGGCGACTGATCTGCTACGGTGATCAAGTTCCGATACAGCTGCCTATGGAATTACTGTGAAGCGTTGGAAACGACACAAAAAGGGACCGGCCGGTAGGGCTAGGCCCAAGATGATGGCTAAGCGCACAGGGGCAACGTGTGGTGGATATATATGTACGGTCACTGGAAGCTATGGGCCGACCTTGTTGGGATATCGAGCTTGAGGATGAATGAGAGACTTCAGTTAACGTGCAACTCCCATTCTCGGGTGCCAGCGAGCATGCACAAGGTGATGTGTGCCATGAGCGAGACATAGCTCGACTACCTAACCATGTGGTGTTTATGCCGATGACCCTCGAATACCCTGCCCGGAAGAAGCATCGAGCTTGATGCATCCGTGGCAGCGGCAGCATGCGATAGGCCATCACCTGAGGCTATTGCTAAACCAGCCTAGACTAGCCGTGTCTCCGCAAAGCCCATGGAAGCCGTGCCAGACACAGCGAAGCCGGGACCAAGAGCCAACGGTTGGGACAGACACGACGCCTGCCAACATTGATGATTTGGGGCCCCTTGCGAAGATCGAAACAGAGAAGGCAAGTCAAGGCACGGAGTAGCCCCGGAAATCCACATAACAAGCGCTGGAACATGCATGATGATGTGCGTTTGAGGGAGGTGGAAGGGGGTGGGGAAGGCAGGGGTTATTTTGTTTCGCGATGCGCGGGACCTGAGGGGAAGACAAAAGGAGGGTCCTGGCTTGGCCTTGGTAATGGACTTGCGTTGGACTAGTGTGGGATGCGAAGTGCGTTTGCAAGAAGCGACTGGACTTGGGTGATTGCGGGAGTGCATGGATGGAATATAAAATTGGCCAACCAGGAGTGTTTGGTCTGTATTGGAAGGTTATGTGAAGCCATCCCTGAAGGGGCCAAGACTAGGTATACTCAAAGATGCTTTCACAGCATCAAAAGGAAATGTTCTACAATTGCCATAGTGTTGACATCAGCTGGCCATGAGACATGATTTGCTCTTCTTTCTCGGTTATCAAGTAAAGCGTCATATATGTTTCCTGGTACTCACCCACAAGAACTTGTGAGAGGACTGGGGAGACGAGTCGTCATCGGGAACGGCCGCAAGGCTCTGTAGGAGGCAGCCAGTCCAGTCGCTGCTTGGAGACGAAGCGCCCGGTGGACTCGAGACTGGTGCCGGCGCAAGCCACTCCCGCCGTCCCCGCTGGTCGAACAAGGGGCCCAGATCTACACGCGTACAGAGAAAACCAGGCTGGTTGATGTCCAGGTGGTAAGTGGCCATAACCTTGAACGGGAACAGATGAGTCCTGGCATCTGACCGGAAGAAGGTGACTGATGTGTAATTGAAATAGTGATCGTGGTGGTGGTGGGCGTTGATTGCCTGGCTATATGGCAGCGGCGCCGAATGGTGAAAGTTGTAACCATGGCCTCCATCTTTGACCGAGCTCCTCGATATCGGCCGTAGGGTTTGGCGTTATGGTACATGCCTATACGGCTCAAGTTCCCCAGGTACTGAAAAGAGACAGGCAGCGTAGGATGACTGTTAGCTGGCAGCTGGCGCCAGTTGCGGCACGCTGGAAGCAAGTGCACAGCAGGCCAAACCTTACCTCTCACCGCGGTGCTCGCACACCGCCCACGTCCACCGCCCACCAACACACCCATCCGCAGCACATACTCGTCACCGCCGAGGAGAGCACCGCACGCGAGAAGAAGAGGAGGAAGAGGAGGAAGAGGAAGAAGAGGGCCGACGCAGGATAATCGAACGCAATGGCGTCCCATGCCCTATCCGACTTCATCGCCGTGCCCATCTCCGAGCCGCCCACCTACACAGGCCTCCCCACAAACATCCCGAGCCCGCAGGCCCCCAACTTCTTCTGGGGGCTCGTCACGGGCGGCACCGTGGCCGAGCAGTTCCTGCTGGGGCTGCTCCTGGGCATGCTGGCGGGCCTCGTCGTGGCCGCCATGGCGTGCTGCTGGTTCCCGCTGGTCCGCTGGCACACCGTACGGCAGGCGCAGCGCGCGCGGGATCGGCGGCGGCTGTCGGACAGGCAGATTCGTCGCGAGAGACTGGAGGAGATGGGAGAGTGGCCAGTTGCGCCGCCGCACCGGAGAGGCATTCTGTAGAGGGCGTTGGAGAGGGTTGAAACGGCGCGGTGGGAGGGAGGGAACCGTCGGTGAACAATCCAGGGTGTCGGGATTGATGGGATTTCCTTCTTGTCGTTTGGAGTTTGGGGAGTTGCGGAAGGAAGGAGTTATACTTGGTCCACGGCGACGGTGCCGTTGAGCATGCGCTAGAGGAGGGTTGAACCAACAACACGGACGCAGCCCGTCAACACACGCCAGCCCGTGACGAGGCATAAGACATGAGACTTGACCCAGCAAAAAGAACCGGCTCACTCAACAGCGCTGGCACAACGACAAACTGGAGCCAAGCAACAAAGAAGAGGAGGCGACGGAGTTGATCGACAGGTCGTGCTGGGAACCAAGTCACAGCCCCGGGGCTACGGCCTGTTCGGTGACAGCCGTCCATGTAGAATCTTTCTGAAACTCCAGCGGGAGGTAGAATGGAAGAGGCGCGAGGTGTCGCATGACAGAGCCTTACGTGGAGCGTTGCACTGCGACACTGCATGACGATGCAGCTGCAGCTGTACGTTGGTCATGAAGGGGGACGGACGTGAATAATGGGAACCAGGTCTTGGCCGCTGCACCGCCTCATCCGGAATGCCTCCATCAGCAGACAGGGATGAACAAGGCGGCGTCGTTTCGATCTCAAGGCCGGGGCGTTGACGTTGCTCCCCCCAATATGGACTAAAGATGGCCGTTATCTCGAATTCTCTTATAATCTTATTGACAGACCACTCGTGAATATCATCCGTAATGGGCATTACAACCAATACCCGAATCACCACCTCCGAGACCAGATATTTGAAACCCGCCCGGCGCTTGGATTGGCCTCGTGGCGCAGCAGCCCGTCCAGGGGAGGGCGGGGCGGGTTTTTCACGGATGACGTTGGCGCTGTCGCAACGACCCTGTGTCTGTTTTTTATTTTTACATACAGGTAAGTACGAATAAGTAGGTACGCGCGCGGAGAGAGAGGGGGAGAGCAGGAAACAATGCACTCCTCGAATTCACCCAATTGAGAATACGCACATCCGCAACCCTGCCTGACTCGAACCCTTCAGTCTCTACGCGACCAGTTTTGCACGTGTTAGCTGCAACTCACGTTGCGCTGCTTGCGATACTGGGGGGCTGCCTGATAAGCTGATTGACGAAAAAAATAGGGAGACGGGGAGGGGACCATCTGACCCCGCCACCAAGACGGAAGAGCCAGCTTCTGCGGCCAAGCCTCTCCATTCCCGGCTCGTTTTCTCTCGTGTTTCTTGTTCCTGTTCTCTACGTCTGTCTTTTTTTATTTTATTTTACGCATAAAGACATCTTGTTTCCTCGTACTTTCTCTGTTTCGTCACCCGCTTCTTCTTTGAACGTTGCAGCTGGGCGCCCTCTCTCGCTCANTTGCGTCGCCATGCCCGACGACAACCTCCCCACGTACACGCTGCAGGTGTCGGCGGACAACCCGCTGCACACCATCCTCTACTTCACGCACAACGGCTCCGACCCATCGGCCGACTTCCTGCTCAAGCGGCCCGCGCCGGCCGAGTCGCGCGGCCGCTACGCCCTGGGCCTGCTCGACGTCCACGTCTCGTCCCTCGTTTACGCAGAGGTGCTGCTGGAGCCCGACTGGGCCCAGCCCACGCTGTCCGCCGCCGAGGTCCGCGCCCAGAACGGGGTGCCCGTCCCGCCCATCGCCGTCACGCCCGACGCCTTCGTCGTGTCGCTGTACAACCCCGACCAGGCCGTCGCCGTCCGCCGCAACCAGGGCAGCTGGAAGACGGATTCCTGGGACTTTGAGATTCCCGAGCGCACCTTCAAGATGCCCAGCGCCAGCCAGATCGACCAGGACTCGGCCGAGCCCCAGGTCCCCGAGGCCGTCCCCAAGGTCACCTTCCGCTGGAAGCGCGACGGCCGCCTGAGCAGGGACATGACGTGCTACATGACGGGCCGGAGCGTCGGCGGCAAGAAGAGCAAGGACCCCGACATCACCGTCGCAATGTACCACGGCGGCAAGAGCGAAACCTCCGTCACAATCTACGAGCCAAACATGGCGCGCGTCGAGGTCGAGGACATGAAGGGCCTGGAGATGACGCTGCTGCTCAGCGCCGAGGTCATCCGCGACCTGTACCTCAGCCCCAGGCCCGACCTTTTCAACACGGCTGCGGCCCCGGGGCAAGCGGGAGCCTCTACGTCCAGGCCGAGGAAGGGATCCCGGCCGTCTCGGTCACCGCCAGCCGCGGCGGCCATGTCGGGCGCTCTAAACGCCCGGCCGCAGTCCCCGCCGACGAAACCGGCACCGCAGCGCGAGCCGCGCACCGCCCAGACACAGGCCGAGATCGACGCCGAGACGAGGAGGCTGCGGGAGATGGTCGCCGAGGAGGAACGGCGGGACCGCGAGCGGCGCGACAGGGAGGAGCAGGACCGCATCAAGCGCATGCTGGACCAGGAGGAGAACGACCGCCGGCGGCGCGAAGCCGAGGTGGAGGCGGAGACGGAACGGCTGCGGCAACAGTACGGCGGCCAGGGATCGTCGTCGTCCTCGTCGCGGCCGCAGGACTCTGGCGCTTCGTCCCCGCCGCTGCCGCCGAGACCCAACGCCGGCGCAAGCTGGTACGGCCCGCCAGCCACCCACGCACCACCAAAACCCCCTCGCCCTGCACGACCCGCCAGCGCCGGACCAGGACAGATGCGATGGTCCCAGTACCAACAGCCACCGGCACCGCAGCACGCACCCCCGCAGCAGCAGCAGCAACCGCAGCAGAACGGCGGCCGGCTACAGCACGGCCTGGGCAAGCTCCTGCAGCACCCGTACGCCAACAACGCGGCGGCCAGCGTCAGCGGCTTCTTCGGGAGCGGCGGCGGCGGTCACCGCAACGACGACGAGAGGCACAGGGAAGACGACAGGAAGAAGAAGATCAAGAAGAAGCGGAGTGTACATTTTTAGCGAGAATGCTTTGCTTGCGCGGCTTGCTTGGTTGGGTATTACGGCACGGGATATTTGGACCATGGACGTTAAAGGTAACGAGGAGCGTTTTTCCCCCCTATTTTATACCATCATGATGCAACGGTTTGCTATAGCTAAATAGCGTTTTGCGCAATGAATTCTCATGACATGTACAGTTGCTGTCCTTTCTTCGCCTGACGTCCTGCGTATGACAGGGGTCTGGGGCTGCTCAGATATAGTTTCGGACGATATGGGAGCACACCAATGATGTCGTGCCTCGCCGATGCCGTCCTTGCCGTCTGTGTAAAGTCTTTGGTATAGCTAGGAGCGCCGGTCCGCTTTACTTCACCGGTGCCGGTCGTCTTTACAGCCGACCATCTTTACATAGTGCTTTCCGCCCCCATATCATGGTCGTCCAAAGTGTGGTCTGGATGTTGCAAACCCGAGTCGATTCTATCTTGTCACACCTACGTGTGGCAATACCACCTTGGGTGCGGCAACGGACCGAGATGCCACACTGGGGCTTGTCTTGTCCGCCGTCTTGCAGCGCTCGATGTCGGCCCACGGACGAAGCTCAATGGATGCAGGGGCGACGGTCTGGGAGAGATCGGCGTCTGGCCGCTTCAGGTAAACAAGGTCGCCGCCAAACATGGCTGTTGAGTCTTGAAGTGAGGTTTGTGTAAGTTTGTTGTTCGAGATGAAGTATGAAGTATGCGGGCATCACGAGATGCAGGCTGAGGATCCAAGGGAGGGAGCTAGGGGACATTCTGAATTGGTTTGACTTGGAAACCAAGGTTATTGTTCCCTAGATGAGGCAAGGGCTGTTGGTCAGAAGCTTCGACCAAGTCAACGGCCGTGGAGACGCTTGGCTCACAGCACGAAGCACGAGGCAGGCGCGGGTTAGTCCTGCATTGCACACCGCATTCTATTCGTCTACTAGTGAGAATGTGTGCTCAGAGATGCTGTTCAACAGCCATAAACCTCACCAGGGAGTCGACTTTCGACATACACCAAAGTGGCTGCCGGTTGATCGACCGCCTAGACGACAGGAGTTCTCCAGAGCTGAGACGACAATTCTCCCTTCGCCTCTGTCATGCCAGTCACTAGCCGGAACTGATGGGGAACCAACCCCAATGGCAGGTGGTAACCAAGCTATTCATAGCTGGCTGTCTCTAGCAGCCGCCATCGAGCCGTAGGAGCTGCCTCTTTTCATCTCAGCAATTCACCCCATGGGTGGTGTGGCGCACACGAAAGGCAGGTCGAGAAGGACCCATCTACTCGACTGCTCCGGTACTGGGCAGTGCTCGCAATCTCCTCCAGTACACCATTGATGCAGAGTGGAAAACGCCAGACACAATGTAATGTTGGGCTCCCATGGCGTCGGTGCGGCCCGCTGCGGCCCAGGCCGCCTGATGAATGTCTCCTTTGCCGGCCTTGGCTGGAATTGGAAGACGGATCCCGGATCGCGTCGTCGAGTGAGCCGTGATTGACTACTACATCTTATTGATAGGGATAGTGGAATATATGGTGGAGGGGCGGTTGGGATGGACCAGAGCCGTTTATTCCACCAATGTGTTCCACTGGAAGATGACCATGGTCAAACAAATGACATGAACATGGCAATCTAAGCGATAGGATCGGGCTGAGTCAATGAAGCAGGAGATACGATGCAGCGTGCAGTATGTAGCATGTAGTATGCATGAGGCACATATATTATGGCTTGGGCAGGTTGTGTTGAGAAAGACACCCTTGATGTTCTAGAAGTGGAAGCTCCTCCTTCCTTGTGGGGGATGATTACGATAGCAGAACCATGGAAGGGGCCCTTGCAGATCGGTTGCTTTAGCCGGCGCTCCTGCCGTTTGGATCCAATGCCATGCATGCCATGCCTCTGCCCAACTCAACACTTTTGTGACTTCAGCCCCAGCAAATTGCAAAAACATCAGCCCTGCTTCAAGCTACCTGTCCTGATCCTTCCCATCATGCCGGCGCTGGCGCCATCGCATGCGCAGTCGAGCCTCCAGGCTCCTGGACAAAGAACCTTCAGGGCCACAAGCAATTACGCCTACCGGCCTGCCAGCCTACGGGTTGAGATAGCCCAAGCCTCAAGACGTCGGCAATGCACATCCGTTGCTCTTTGAACAGGATCGGTGCGGCCCTCCCACGTTTGCTGCCACCTTCTCGTTCGGGCTGGCCTTGGAACGCCGCAAATCGTCCTGTATCGTCGTTTATGCAGTCGATTGTGCGATCCAGACCACCTGCTCCATCAAGGAGCTCGATAATCGCCCTTATGCACTGCAGATGCATTCGTCTCCAGCAACACCACCCCGAATACCACCCCAGATACCCACATGCCTGATGCAGTCATCCATGGCACGTTGTGTAAGCCGGCAACGAGGGATTGGTCCAGAGCCGCGTCGATCAACACGGCTCAAATGCAACTACCGAACTTGTTGTGGAAGGGACGTCAATTTGTATAAGATGCTCCTTGGTTGCTAGGCCTTGATAGCTTGTCATGCCCTCCATCCTCTCACGGCTTCTCGGTCTCGTTGTCTATCAACACAACTTTCACCATGAAGGCAGCCTCAATGATGATCGCCGCCCTAGCGGCCGCCGCCAACTCCGTTGCGGCAAAGGAGCTGCCCCCCAACGAGGCTCTCCGTGAGGTCTATGATAGTGGCAACATGCACATGGAGCTCAAGGCCTTGAAGCTGGTAAGAATGCTGCGCAGGCTGCACCCGAGCTGGACTGACATGTTGATGTAGGCCAGCTGGGACCGCCAGACCAGGAGCGGAGAGATGAACTCAACTCAGTACCCGAGCCGAAGTGCTGCAGACCCTGCTGTCCTCTGCACCAACGGTCGTGCCGTTGTTGGCTCAGACTCGTTCCGTTGCTCCAACGTACGTTGACCTCCTACTATCAAACCATTGTATTCCTCCCGGTCATGTCCCACATTCGGGAGTCCAGGTCTTGTAGAGACAGAACCACAGGAAACATTAGCCCCGGTGTATACTTGTGTTTCTGCGTAGTTTGGCAGAGCTCTCCGCTTCTTAACGTCTTCGTTGTCATGTGAGATGCCGATTCTGCGGAACACCGACTCATCATCATTACAGGTCGACTTCTACGACTTCCAGAGCCATGCCGCCCTTGGTAGCGCCACTGGCCAAGGCTCATCCACCTGGGGATGGGTTAGTCCTGAGGGTCGTGAATTTGTTGTCATCGCTCAGGCCGACGGTGCCTCATTCAGCGAGGTCAGCGCCGCAGGTAGACTCATCTACCTCGGCCGCCTGCCGCGATACTCATCCAACTCCATCTGGCGTGAGATACGCGGCTACAGAAACTATGTCATCATTGGCAGTGAGGCCTCAAACCACGGCGTCCAGATCTTCGACTGGAGGAGGCTCCTGACCGTGGACCCCGCCTCTCCCCGGGTCTTCTCCAACACCGCCGATCTGACTGGTCGCTTCACTGGTCTGCCCCAGGGTAGCACCCATAATGTCGTCGTTAACGAGGAGCGCAACTATGGTGTTGCCGTTGGTGCTGTTCCCCGTACTGGGGCCTGCCGCTCAGGCCTCATCTTTTTTGACCTGACCAACCCGGCCAACCCCACCAGCCCCGGATGTGCTCCCGGTGATGGTTATGTCCACGATGCCCAGTGCTTGGTGTACCGTGGCCCGGATACCCGCTACAGCGGCCGTGATATCTGCTACGGCTACAACGAGGACACCCTGACCATGTACGTTTGGGTTGACCGCATTTTTATCATTATTAGGAGATCTAGCTAACGACTGCCAGCTACGACGTCACCAACAAGGCCAGCCCGGTCATCATCTCCCGAACCAGCTACACTGGTGCTCAGTGTAAGTTTCGTGTCCCTATCTCGTTTGACCCGACGCTGACAGTTCCTAGACACCCACCAGGGCTGGGTCACCAACACAACATGGCAGGAGTTCCTGGTCCTTGACGATGAGTACGACGAGTACCGACGGTCTGGCCCCGCCTCTGACGGTCGTGCGACCACTTATTTCTGGGACATCCGCGACCTTCGCGCTCCCCGCCAGACCGGCTACTTCAAGTCCAGTGTTGTCAGTGTTGACCACAATCAGTTCGTCCACAACGGTTTCGCCTACCAGAGCAACTATGGTGCTGGCCTTCGTATTCTCGACGTTCGCTCGCTTCCCCAAGACCCCACTGGTGGTTCTGTCCGTGAGGTTGGCTACTTCGACGTCTATCCCGAGGACGACAGCCGAACCGGCGGAGGTGTCGCTGACTTTGTTGGCACCTGGAGCCACTACCCCTTCCTGCCCAGTGGCTACATTGTCGTCAACACCATCGAGCGTGGCGCATTTGTCCTCAGGCGCAGGTAAATGCGTCGAACAACTGCACATGGAGATGTGCCCAGACATGAATTTAATGTGGAATGCCTGGCAACTAGGAAAGTAAAAAAGTGACAGTTGCGTATATAAAAGAGATATTCTGAATATACATGAACTCCATATGCCATTGCGCCCGTCATGTTCGGAATATGCCGGTTCTACCTCGTATTCTCAATGACACGAAAAAAGAAAATAACACGCCCACGATCACTAGAAGATGGACAAGGAGTAGGACCAATGAATAGTACTGGTCCTTTGTGGGCAGGCCTGTCGCTCACTCGAAGGCCGTTCATCGCTCTACTTCCTTGCGAATATGGAAACGATGGCGTCCTTGCCGCACGCACTGGCAACATCCAATGCGCTTCTCCCCCAAGCATCCTCCCTCAGCGGATCTAGCCCTTTGTCAAGCATCATTTCGAAGAGCGCCTTGTCGTGTTTCGTCGTGTTGGCACTCCGGCGGCCGTTCCTCTTGGCGATGACATGCAGCGCAGTCTCCCCCTCGTGGTTGGCAGCGTGCACGTCGACACCGCAGCCGGCGGGAAACAGCCTGTCGTAGTAATCGACGTGGCACGTCTTGCTCCCGTGATCCGCTTCCATGCCTCTGATGCAGCTGGACGACACGTCGGCGTGCAGCGGAGTGTTGCCGGCGTGGTCGCGGCCGTTGACGTCGGCCCCCTGCGCGACGCAGCTCCGCCACAGGCGCAAGCATTGGTCCAGGTGATCCTTCTGGCGGTCTCGGCCGGTGAATCGGTCGTTGCGTTCAAGCCGAGTGTCCGCTGCGAGGAAGTGACGGGCAATGTAGTGGAGGGCTGTGCGGCCCTCGGGATCCGGCTCAAAGAGGTTGGCTCCCCTGGCCAAAAAGCAGCTTGCAGGCTAGGGGCTGTAGGAGACGAAGGGCGTAGTGGAGTGGCGAGAAGGCATCTTCGTCCTTGGTCAGCAGAGTGGGAGCGACTTCGTCGCGGCATATGAAGTCCATGACGATCTGCTTGGGGAGGTTGGGGTTGCTGAGAACGTGATGCAGCGCCGTTCGCCCTCTGTTGTCGGTCAAGGTGGCGTCCGCGCCGATATCCAAGATTCGCAGAGGTGGCCCCATGATATTTGGTTTCCAGCCCTTGACATCAAAGTCAGTTGAGCCCTGACGCCAGTCGCACGCAGCCATGAGGACCGTCCGGCCCCGCTGATCGCGTCGGTCCAACTGGGCTGGGTCAAGGCGTGGCTCCTGCAGCATGCCGTCCAAGATGATATGATCTGCGCATTCGAATACGGAGTGCAGCAAGGTCTCGTCTTCGTTCAAGGCGAGATCAAGATTCGCTCCACGCTGCATCAGAATGCGGATCAGACACGCAGGCCTGGTGTCATTTCTGACGGGATACTCGGGGCAGGCGGCGCAGAGGAGGGCGTAGACCTTCCGCTGCTTCCGTTGCGGCCAGTACGGGAAGAAGTAATGACGAACACCACTAAACGAGTCCACACTCGTTCCCTTGTCAAGCAACATCTCCATCGTTGCAGGACACCATTGGGCTATGGCCCCGAGCAGGGGACTTGCCCCTATCGTGCGATCCGCACCTCGGCTGAGCAGCTCCCGCATGATGTCGGGGCTCCACGCGGCCTCGAGGAGGGGCGACGAGTTCTTCTTGGTCAAGAGGTTCGGGTTAGCCCCGTGGTCAAGGAGAATGCGGATGGCGGCGAGCCTCCAGAACAGCTGGCAGGGCCCGGCACCCCGTCGGGACCGCGGTCGACGAGCGGCTATGTGGAGCGGAAACTGCCCGCGGGCGTCCAGAGCATCGACCGCAGCGCCGTGTTCGAGTAGATACTTCATTGCTTCTAGGTGCCACCAAGATTGTGCCGACGCAAGAACATGAAGCGCTGTGCCGCCCTGGATGATCTGCTGCGGCTTGCTTCTGTCTTGATCGTCAGTGCGAGCTTGCTGCGCGTTGACTCCAACGTGTAGTTCCTCCACAAGAAGCTGCAGCATCAGCATGCTTGGCGTTGGCTGCGAGCAAACCAACTGCAAGGCAGTCGAAGCCTGTCCGTCGCTGGCTTCATCGCCGGCCTCCCTGGCCAACATGATCTTCTTCTTCCCCGAGTCGCATGAACTGTAATGAAGAACCAGCTGGGGTATCGATTTCATGACCTCTTTGTTGCCAGTGGCTACAAGTTCTTCCAGAAGGCTGTAATGGGCCATGGAAAGCGGATCGGCCTCAAAGCCTTGGTTGATCAAGCTGGCAGCATCTTTGGCTCCCAGATGAATCAGGTATCGAACAGGATGCTCCTTTATCTCACTGAGAATAGGGCTGTCTGGCTCTAGGGTTTGTAGGGACATCCTAGGTCTCATCAGTGCCATTCGTGTTCCCAAGCACTTCCGGATCGATTCCAAAGACCCTTCCGCCGAAGAGTCCATCCTCAAGCGGCTAGTCGCTTCCAAAAACAGCTCCTCGTCAGCAGCAAATGGCTCGATAAACTCAGAGCAGCCCTTCTGTAAAGCGACGTCCAGAGCCGTGAAGCCATCCCGAGTCATGGCGGCAGGATTGGAACCCGCCTTCAAGAGCAGCTCGACGACGATGCGGACTCTGAGGAGACGTGAAGCCACCGAGCACGGGGGAAGCTTGAGGTTGGGGTTTTGATGCCAGGGACCGTTGTTGGAGAAGGGTTGGCTGATGTTGGGCCGCAGGGGGTCCGAGTGAAGATGCCGGAGCCACGGCAAGGCAAGCTCATGACCATCCCAGATGCGCTGCTCAAGGGCAGACTCTGCGCAGGCGTGGAGTGGAGTGCGGGAGCTTGCATCGACAGCATTCGCATCGGCACCGTCTTGGATGAGGCTGTATACCGACTCTGGTTCTCCAGAAGCACATGCATAATGCAGAGGTGTCCTCCCGTACTTGTCCTTGTGATTAGAGCCCGTGGCCTTGTGATGCTTGAGCAGCCGGCCGACAATGTCAGGCTTTCTAGCGCGGCAGGCCAGGTGCAAGGCATGCTGCCCGTCTTCGGTCAAGCAGTTTACGTCTGCACCAGCCTCAACCAAGACGGCCACCTCAACCCCTGAACGCATGGCTGCCAGGTGCAGCGCGGCGAGGCCGTCTTGGTCACGGGTCTGGAATTCGACTGTGCCCGTTTCCTTGATCGCCTGGCAGAAATGTACAGTGAAAGGCATCGGGGACGAATAGGATGCCCTGGGCTCTTCTCTCATACTCATGCAAAGCCGTCCGCCCCTCCTTGTTGTGGGCATTGATGGGCAAGCCCAGCCGGGCAAGCCATCGCACAAGCTCCGCCGTCTCTTGTTTGTGGTCATACCATGATGCAACATGGTGAAGCAACGCCTCTCCGCGGTTGTTTGTGCGGAGATGATCGGCTCCCGCAGTCATGAGGTGTTCCAAGTGCTCACGTGTGCAGGATGAACGTTGGCACAGTAGATGCAAGGCATTGTTGCCCCCGTCGTCAACTACGTGGGCCTTTGCTCCGCGCTCCAGCAGTATTCTCGTCCGGGGTCCGGAGCTCAAAGCCGTGAGCAGGAGGGTACGGCCATCGCTATCCCTGGCCTCGATATCCACGCCCTCTGCCAACAGAAAGTCGACGTATGCGGCGAAGCCTGCCTCATTCTTGGTCGACTTTTGAAGGGCCACGTTGAACCAGCACCTTTGCATGAGTGCCACGTCGTTGCATGTCGTGAGGAGAAATTGAAAGGCTTCGCTGTCGAGATTCATCGCATCCTCAACGGGAGTCTTTCCACGATCATCTTTGATGCCGGGGTCGGCGCCATGCCTGAGGAGGCACTCGATTATCTCTCTTCTTCCCGTACCCCTCGCTTGAGCAGCACAGTGCAGTGCTGTTTGTCCCGATGGATTTCGATAATTAGGGTCACTTCCGTGCTCAAGGAAAAGCCCAGCCGCTTCAACATTCCGCTCAGGACCAACAGCTCGCTGCAAAACAGACCAGCCGGTCCCATCCGTCGCGTTAGGGTCGGCTCCCGCGTCGAGCAGGGCTCGAAGAACAATGGCGTTCGATTGCGGACTTTGACGACCGCTGCAGCCCAGCGCGGTGAATACAGCCGGCCCTTACCAACATCCGCAGGATGGTCTGGCAGGCCGCGCTACGTCGGTGATCCCATGCCTTCACCAGACGATCCAAGGACGCATAGGCGATGGGATGCGATGGAAGCTCCATCACTCGGGGCAACGTTCGCCAGCTCACGGTGCACAACTTGCCAGCATCCGCACCGCGCCGGACGAGAGCTTCAACGCACCCGACACGGATGGAGCTGCAAGCGAAATGCAAAGCACTTGCTCCTGCAAACATGGCATCAGCCTGAATCCGAGACCCCTCAAGGACGGCCAAGGCTGCGTCGAGGCGGTTGAAACGACAGCATTCGCACAATAACCGCTCCAGTGCTGCTGAATTGCAGTATGGCATCATGGCAATGATGGTTTCCGTGTGCCCGGCCTTGCATGCATAGTGAATCGCGGATTCATAGTCCGTCGTCGACCAGCCATCATGCCGTGGCACTGGACTGTCCGGTTCCACGCCAGCCTCGAGCAGAGTCTGCACCGTCGTTGCGTGGTTCCTCTGTGCTGCAAGATGTATGGGCTTCAATCTACGTTCGTCTCCAGCATCCGCATCACTCCCACTGGCCATCAGTAGCGACGCAAGCTCCGAGTGACCATTAAAAGCTGCCCAGTGCAGTGGGATCCGCTGCATGGCATCAAGGGCCATCACGGAACAGCCCTTTCCTATAGCATCTCTGGCAAGCTCCGTGAGTCCGCAATAAGCAGCGGCATGAAGCACCGTTGGGACGGCCTCCGGGTTGCCTCCTCTAGTGAATGCCGCATCCCATTGTAGGCTGAATCACTCCCAGAGAGTCGAATCGAACTGCTGGACTCGAGGAATCCTCCGACAGCGGCGAAGAAATCCTCGTCGTGTACATCATAATGGCCAGCATGATGCGACCAGTTCTCCATTGCGTAGAGTAGAAAAGGGTGGCGCATGCAGGCCTCCTGGTAAGCCAGCGAGGTCTTCGTCTTTGCCGGTACCAGCCTGCCATGTCTGTATTCCACGTCAAACCCTGGCGAATCTGAGGGGAACTTGGCTGGAGACGATTCCTTCTCACTGCTAGCAATCTTCTGCGCAGACTCGTACAGTAGCAGGCAAGATTGAACGTAGCGAATGCAGTTGACAGCCAGCCCTTTCTGCGCTTTCATCGAGTCAATGACAGGGAAGTCATGCAACGACTCGTTCAGGTCAGCGTTCCGAGCATCATCGCGTGAAAACTCTGTGAGCGAATGATGAACTACTTGCAAGGTCTCATCCTCGAGAACCTTCAGGAGACCTCCACAAGAGGCTGCAACGAGAGCCTTGGGGCCGGCAGGAGTCTCCATGCCTGGGTGCACAAACTCCAGCAGGCAAGCCAGTTCGTTTAGCCGCAGAGGGCGAGACGCGTGAGTGACGGCTTCAAGAACAAAAAGCTGAAGATCAGTGCTGATTCCACGTTATGGGCGCTGTTTGGACAGTAAGTCACTGTAGGTCTGCTCCAACGCCACAGTAAGAGAGCCTTCGAGGGCTTGCATGCTCCGGGGCTCCTCACACAATAGAGCGTATTCCACTTGGTCCATTGTGGATTTGGCAGAAAGAAACGAGCCCTCGCATCTTCTCGCAACCATGTCGACGACCTGCTGCTTGTTTCGGCGTCGGCCCTCGGGTACGGCGGCTGGGTCGAATCGATGATTCAGGTACGCCATGATATCGGCGTCGACAAGTTGCTGCCGTAGACTGATGTGCACAGTCGATGACTCCGGCAGAGCGCTTTGCAAGGTTTCGTCTGGCCTGCTGGTCAAGAACAGTTTGAGCAAGCCAGGACGATACCTCGCCATGGTATTCAAGTGTTCAAGGAACACCTCATTGTCGCTCGCCATCTCATCAAGCGCATCGGCGACACAGTACAACCTGGGAACACATGATATGCCGTCGAGGAGTAGTTTGAAGTAGATCGCCATCCGAAGTGTCTGCCAAGGCTCCTTGAAGACGCGACTCGAGCGCGGATTGCAGCTTGGGAGAGCTGGGCAACAGCTGCGCAAGCCAGTCTTGAAGAAAAGCGCGCGGCGAGTGTTTGGCTGCGATGGTGTTTCGGAAGAAGAAGAAGAGCACAGGGCCACCCCCCGTCCTTCTCAGATGCTGGATTACGGAAGCGGCGATGACCGACTTACCGGCACCGGGAGCCCCCTCGATCCAGAGACAGCCATGGTCGGCAGAGTCGTGCCAAGTCCGATACTCGTCCGTAGCACATATCCAGAGGCCCGTACCGGGAGCCTTTGCTGATAAGTGGCGACGCAGCTCGCCAGATTCCGCCCAGCAGTCGGTTGGCTGAAGCCACTTGCGGATCCTGGCAAGAACCTCTGGGCTCAACTCGGTCTCGTCGTGGCCTACAAACTCATAGTCGTCCGCTGTACTTACTGACGAGGTCATGGCGAGGGAGGCTTATCATAAAGATGAGAATGTGAAGATGGGAATACGAGGATGGTGACGCGTAGTCGCCATTGTCGAGTACGGACTCTTGGCCCCTTCATTGGAGGAGTTGGAGTATCAGGCAGCAGCAACCACTCTCCTGACCTATCATCCATGGTAGATTTACCGCCTATTTCTCTTCCTTTACCCAAGGCAATCCAATGCATTGTGTTTGAATGTTCCAGGTGACTGCCTCCGACAAGTATCCTTGCGCCCACCTGCTACTGACTTCACATCCAAGCTCAAACCACTCGAGTTATCATGCGAGTTCCTGCCGACTTTTGTGGCACCAATCCTTTCGTCTTATACCGGCTGTCAGAAGTCACAGCTCCGCTTCAAGTGATGGCTGTACCTGGATTTGTAAAGCTGATCACTGCATACACGAATGGCCGTCATTAATACCATGACGATATGAATTGCTGTCTTATCATCGCCCGTGGGCGTCTTTTCAGCATTCCGTTTTCACATCCACATCACGTTGGTTTGCCCTTTGATGACCATATGGGAAAGCGACACCATTGAAGTAAGAGTTCAAGTTGAACATCCAGGTTCGTGAAGATAAGCGTAGCGGATACTCTTCAACTGCCGGGTAGAGCAGAAGAATGCGAGTTTCCCCTCCCTCTTCTTTTAACATAGTCTTCCACTACATACTTGAAAGTGGTTCTGTGTTCTCATGGGTGATGTACATATAGCTGTAGAGTCTTTGAGTTCAGAGATGCTGGTGACTCGACAACACCAGCAAGTGTGATCGCCGGAGCAGGGAATATAATGCAATCCTTAACCTTTCTCGCTTGAATCTTCCGCGCTCTTCAAATCCTTCATTAGGCTTGCTTTTATATATTCCATCATGGCATGCCAGTTAATTGCACGTGCTGTAATAGGGTAGGTCAAAACGCGAAAATCATTCCCTGTCAAGGACTCGCACATGCCATCTATTACTGCATCACAATGGTGACGACGACAGGAAGATGCTAGCATTGAAGCATGCATACCCACGAGACTTTGGCCTCAAGTCAGGCAGAACTATACTCGGAGGCCCCTGTTGTGCTGTCAATAATGAGACAGCTGCGTGGTTCTGACAATGTCACCACATCAAGGCTCTTTTACTTCGACCCACCCACCCACACGACATATTGGCTTCGATATGAAGCGTTGTTCTCACCGCAACCCCCTACAGGCGAGGCCTCCGCATCTTTTGAACTCTTAAGTTTATTCCCACTTGCGTCACTTGATTTTTTCAGTGCGCTGTCTGTATGCTATGCTACACCATGTCATCGCCGACCCTTTGCCCTCGAAGGAGCTGTCCCTACGGCCAGCTCTTCATGCGATCCCAACTGCTCTCCTGGGAGCCATCACGATGTCCTCCGGACTTGAATGCCTTGTATCGCATTCCTTTGGCTAAAGCAAATCTTGCTGCTGATACACAAACTCCAAAAAATGCAAGCTAAGTGACCCTCACTCTGATAAGGCCCCTGATCCTCTGTAGAGGCCTGTATGCGACGTGAAGGTAACCTTGTGTCAGGCCAAAACGCCTCCAAACCATGCTTTGCAATGCTATGTCTACAGAAAAGAAGAAGGAAAGAAAAAAAAAAACCGGTGCCAGCGTTTGCGGCAAAGAACCCCTGCAACACAATATCTCTATTACGCCAGACAGTCTAGACCCATGGTATTTCAGGCTGCTGGGCGGACCAGTTATTGTGTGCCACATCAGCTGCGAAGGTGTTTGGCTTGCAAAAGTGCTGTCCCTAGAGCACATAATGCCCTTGCGTATGACCTTGTGAAGTGACTGGCTGATATTGGCTTCGGTTGTACATGACGAATTCCGGTACCACCCCCGTGCGCAAGTCGTTGCGTCGACCCAATGGCTGGTAATGCATTTGAGTGGGCTGCACAGGCACGGCGAGGTGATACTGATCCAAGGATGCCGATGGCGGAGGGTAAAGCAGCGTGTTGACATGTCGGATCGGCTTATACGGACTGTTACGCTGCAGCAGGTAAACGCTTGGCGAGTTGTTCATGGGAGTGTGAGAAATCGGTGTGTGCACTGCCGATACAGGCCCAAACGGCTCCACCATTGGTGATGAACCATACGGCCCGAGGTTTCCAGGACTTTGGTGTTTGTTAGGAGTTCCATACGACAGCTGATGGTGCGGGGGTAGCCCCGAGGTATTGTACGGCGTTGACTGAAGGGGCGTGGCGCTTGTGGAGGGAACGGTGGGAGGCTGCACCAAGGTCGTCGCCGGTTGCTGATATACCGTAGCCATGGCCCGGACACCGGGCTGCAAGGGAGGAAGTGATACCGGGCCCTGGGCTGCCGGTGTAGCCGAGGACGTATAGGCCGCTGGTGTAGCGTACACGGGCGTTTGACCAGGTGTTGGCTGGCCTGTCATCACAGTGAGTTGGGGCACCGGGAGTCTTGCCGACTCTTGTGCTGCATTGGGACGGGCCATCATATTCGGGACAGCAACTTGAGCCAGGCGTGGTGGCATCGGTCTTTTAGCCGGATGCTCGGAGAAGTCCTCCTCGATACCTCGTTTGCGGGAAACCGGAAGCTCCATCGGTGGTTTTGATGCTAGGGGCGAGACAGCATTGGCCTGGTACGCGGCCCAGTTTCGCGAGTGGCTCGAAGTCGGCGAAACATGGGCGACCCTGGTTCCGGAGGGGGTAAGTGGGAGTAAGTCGCTCGTGCTGGGCATTGCGGCCGCCGTTGGTGAGGGGATAGGCGAGTGGAATACGTTATTGCTGGGTGAAGCAGCGTGAATAGGAGATGCCGGCATTCTCAGGGCGCGTTCGTAGTACTCATGGAAGTAAGCCAACTTGACAAGCCACTCCTCCCATTCGCTCTTGGACGCTAGCAGGTTGTACCGCATGTTGCTCAGGAACTCCACCTCCATAACGTGAATCTCCTGCACAGCAAAGCAGGACACCTCGGCCCAAGTTTTGTTGGTGTAAGTATTGTCGTCCAGGACTGGGGGTGAGATCGTTAGCTGGGCATGACCACATGGAAACGTCGGGCATTGGAGCTAACTGACATTTATTCCCTAGCATCAAGGCAACTGTCAGAAGACGGTACTCGCTACCCGCCCGCCCCTTGATTTGCGGCGTAGACATCTTGAGTCTGAAGATGAACAACAGTGCAAGCAGAACAACGTTTTGGGTGACTTGAGTCGTCGACAATACTGTGTAAACCCATTTTTGGAACTGCTCGTCCGGCCGCGCGAGGGAGGACAACCGTGGCAACGGGGCATTGGTCGGTCTCGATCGAATTGTTTCCGCTACCTTGAGATCGTCGATTGATTGAAACCAAAACAAACATGTCATCTGATGAAGGGTCAGCATCTCAGACGAGAGGACGAGCGGGACAAAGGATGGAGAGGCGTGTTTACCTCGGCCGCGAACTCTGCCAGGTTTCCACCACTGGGGCTGATGCACTTGGGTATTTGCAGGCTGTGGAAAACCAAAGAATCCGAACCCCTACGGGAAGAAGTTCCCTCTGTGTCTGCCATTGGCGTTGCTGCCTTCTCCAGAGCGGTGGATGCATGGCTGAGCTGAGCTGCCATGGCATAGGAACCATTTTTCGGCAGAGCCTGGGGGATACCCTGTGAGGGGAACTGTTGCTGAGGCTGGAGTTGGTGACGCTGGCAAGTGTGAAGGTGAGGATTCTGGGAGTTTCTTGAATCATTGACTACTACCTTGGTCCTTGAAGGGTTGGCAAGAGACGCAGGGTAGTTGTATGCCCCATGGCTGTTGTAGCTCGCCATCTGTGGTTGATAGGTGGTGCTCATATCGTCTACTGGCGGCGTCCTCAACCCAGACACCAGCAAAGTAGTGCCGCGAGCCAAGGGTGGAAGCTCGAGCAGGGCAGCTTCTCTCGACGGCAGCAGGCTACTGCGGCGGGTATAGCCAATTGTTGTCGACAAAGGAAGAAGATGCGGGTTAGTCGGGGCGCAGATTTTAACCGANATTCGTGTCTTCGTCCGCAATAGGGCCGTGAATAGGTGAGCCGGCGATGGGGATCGGCGTTTGCTGTCAACGGAAGTGAGGCGGTGGCTGGACGAAGGTGAGATGACTTTGGACAAGGCCTGGAGGCTAGTGAAGAGAAGTTGCCGTATTGCAGTGTAAGTCTGCCAGCCGGTGACCAACTGTCAAATCGAGGTCAAGGACAACCGGTGAACCTCCCGGCACGGATCTTCTCATCCGGTGTTCGACTCTGGCAGGGCAACAGTGTCTCGAGGAAACTCGACCCGGAGGCTTGTTGGTGAAGGAAGTATAAGCTCTAGAAACGGGCCTCGGCCATGACTGTAAGACCCTGGTTTCCAGACCACCCTGTCCACCAAATGACTTGTTGCAACAGGACGAGGAATCGAAGGTCCGGCGTTGGAGATTGCGAGGCGGGAGAAGGGGGCAGGTCGACCGGTAATCGAGGAACGATCGTAGATATCGAAGACAGGAAGTTCCAGCAAAGGAACCCTGGGAGGAGACGAGGAGCTCGGCGAGGGTCAACCGGAATGGAGCAAGAGTCGGAGTGGGTAGACGTTGAGATGAGCTGTGGTTAGGAGGCGGTGGACAAGGTAGATTGCCGGAGGAAACTCGAGCACAGAGGGGAAAACAGCAAGACAACAAGACAACGAGAAGAATGATGAGAAGGAGAAGGAGGTAGCGGAGGGGAGAGAGGAGAGAGAGAGGCAGATGGGTTGCATGTCGTGTGGTTCGACGGTCCCGTCGTCTCCAGAACTCGTGCCGTTGGCGGAGTGTCGTTTCCCTCTCAGAGACATGGACATGACACCACACACGCCTAGAACCCGGACCTAGAGGTAAGAGGCTAAGGTAGGTGGTACCTTGCAACCTTGCCCTTCCCAGGCCCGACTTAGCAACCTCAATTAGCACATGGTCTTAACCCTGCAGGGTCAACGTCGAACCCACATGCACCTGCCTCACCTCAGTCCGCAACTGGAGCTCGAGGTACACCAGCTAGCACCGCACCGCGCGAATCTACCTGCCCAGGTAAGTACCAGTAGTGCCAATGTAAGAAAGGGTAGGGGGGAGTCAAAGTGCCCTGTGGCTACCTCATGGTCAGTGAGGTGAGTGGAGCCGGTCCGTGTATGGGCGGGCTACATATACGTACATACACACTACATACTGTATACTACATGCTACATACATCCCATCCGCCATCCTCTCTGTTCGCAGCCGCCTGGGTAAGTACATCCCAATGCACTTGCGTGGTGACATGACTTGGCTCGGCGTTCCCTGCCGCAAGGGACAGCGCTGGCTGGGTGATTTGCTCCTGGTGCGGTGCAATGCAAACCACAGCGTCGCCAAGCCGAAATGGGTTGGTGCAGGCGTCCAGCCCGGGGGTGAAGGTGCTGGACCTCTCCTAAATTACAAGTGCCAGCACGCAATGGACTTGGTACGTCGCCCGTCCCGCCCCGACGAGGCTAAAACCCAGCGGCCAAGACAGGAATGGAGGTAGTGACTTGGAGCGTCAGGGAGGTACCGCTCGGAGGACCCCAGGTCGAGACAAAAGCGAAGAAGCACGAAAGAGGATACAAGGCGCACCGCACCAGCCATACCTCCCCTCCCCCCCCCCAAAAAGGGCAACATGGCCACTGCCGTATTGTCTGGGTTCCCTGCTCGTATCTGGATCTGGGGCATATACTTCCAACAGCCACGCCCAACATAGAGTCAAGGCATGAAGTGCCCCTCACCGGCCAAGCGATCAACATCACAGGCGTACAGCAATCAAGTGCACCTCGTCATCCCGGGGTACCAGCTACGAAAACACATCCATGGGCGGGTGGGCAGGAGCATAAGTAGCGAGGCAGTGGTACCAGCAACCAGTGCAGAGGAACATGGGGAGGGCATTTGATGTATGTGAGGCTGCAATGTTTGGGATGGGAAAGGAGCATCGATTGTGCTCCATTTTCAGGCCGTCGCTGCAAAGGAAAAGGTACCGCCGCCTGACCTGCCGTTGTGCAGGGAAAAGGTACTGTATTCAGAAGGCCTGGGGTCCTGGCGGCCGAGGCTATGTTATTGCCTGGTCGACGACCTCCCTCACTTGCACTTTTCTCGATCAAGGGCCGATGCTGTTGCCTCTCTGCATATTGCCTCCATCGAAATCCCAAGGGAGCCAATGAATCTCCGCCATCCACCATCCTTCTTGTGAATGACAGCAAGCAACGGTGCGGTGTCTAGGTAGTAGGCAAATAATACATGTTCCTCGCGCGCACCAAACAAGAGACAGATCTAAAGTGAGGTGGGCGGAGACGTTTTAAAGATAGCGAGGTACCTTTGGGACATCAGGGGAACCTTCCGCGGGCGGTCCTGCACAATGCCAATAGCTAAGGTACTTGCCCCAAAGCAAGGTAGTACTAAAGGCATGTAAGGGCAGGCGCGGCATGGCATGGTATGGCTTCCCTGCGACGACCAGGCCCAGGGCCACCGTGGCGCGCCCCAGCTGACACCGTCCGTCCCAGGGCAGGGCAAAGGCAGGGAGATGATTTGATGCGGGACGGGTTGCTCAGAAGGTGGAGAGAATTAAAAAAAATAAAAATAAAAATAAAAAAAAAAAAATAAAAAAAAAAGGAAAAAAAAAAGGAAGCCCTTTTGGTTGAATCCCACGGGCATGACCAGCGGGCATGCGCCGTCGGTGTTCTGGGTTTACGACGGGCTTTCGATGGTTCGCCTAAGCCTCATCACGGGGCATCCAATCCTAGCATTGTTATTTCGCATCGCAAACAAAGGAAGGCGAAAAAGGCCAACAAAGTATGAAAGAGACCCCATACGACAAACGAAGCTTTCAGCAAATGTTCGGAAGGCCAGCCAAGTAGAAGATGCCGATTACAAGACGGATCCAACAAAGCATTTTCCGAACCTCCCAAGGCTTGACTATGAAAGGCACATACGCCACCTTGGTCTCCATGCACACAGACATACCTCAAGCCAGACATTAACCGATGATTACCTAGACACGGACTTTGTTTGTTTGAAAGAACACGCCCCTCGTCATCATCCGAGCCTTGCACGTTTCCCCCCTTCCTTGTTGCACTGCGGGCCTTGCTCCTGTCATGCTTCTGTTTTGCTTCCTCTCTGCATGCAGTGCACGGAGCTTGCCCCGTTTGGCCGGAGCCCTCAACAGGATTTGGCATTAGTATGGGGAAGAGGAAAAGAAGAAACCGATGATGGCCGCCGAGCCCCGTTGTAAATCAATTGAAAAAAAAAATTATAATAAAATAACAACCCCCCCCAAAAGCCGCTGGGCGGACCGGGGTGGCCACGCAAACCACCACCCATCCCGAACAACTCGTAGCCGCTTGACACACCCCGGCTCTGGCGTCAAAAGAATCAAGAGAGAACGAGAAAGGACAAGGCAAAGCCCACACAAGCACCCCCTCCTCCGTCTGACGGCCGGAGCTCTGAGACCCCCCTCCCCTATTTGGGGCTCCAGAAAATATACATGCCAGGCATGCAGCGTCGAAGCGGGACTCTGCGTGATTAGTTTTGGTTTGCCATCTGGATTGGGTTTGCTCATCACGAGCCATCGATACGAATGGCGTCCGTACTTGCCACAAGGACAACTTAACCTATCCGCCTAGGCCTTTGGCCCGTGGCTGCCCGGTGGCTGCGGGTTTGTCAAAGAGAAAGGTTTGAAGCAAGTGAAGGCTTGAAAACAAGCTCTGCACGCCAGTGTCAATGGTTTGCTGTCCCTCCTACTATACTTTGTAAAATGCGGAAGACGCCGCGGGTCTGAGCCTCTGCCCCACCTCGAACTAGGTAATTGCTCACTGGGCCGTTCGCTTGGCTTGCTCCAACCTGGCCTTGCGTCGTCAAGTCATCACTGGAACGCTGCGGCCGGCCGGACAGAGTAACGATGAGACAAAGACCCCCCGGGGCTCGGATCTGCTGTCATTCTCGTGACTGGCGGCCGCGGCGGAATGGGTCCATCTCCGTAGGCAGGAGGAGGAGGAGGAGGAGGAGGAGGGGCAGACGAAGCGAAAGTGACCTTGGGCTAGTGAGGATTTGCTTGGGGGAGCCGGAATTGCAAACCACACGTTCATTCACACGAGGCACAAAAGACTTGGTGAACGGGAGTCAAGGGATCGATGGATGTGCAACAGTCAATCACACACCGGCGCTTTAGTTGCACCTTCCGGGCCGCGTGGGATGTGATGTTGAATCATGACGATGGGTCAACAGTCCCGGGAGCGGCTCCATTGGCTGGACCCCGTCGTCAAATGTGTGTGCAGCGTGGGCTAGGCTGGGCGCAGGTCGGTCTGGGCGGGCGATCAAGAGCAGGATCCAGTCGGCGCCGCTACCTAGTACGCAGTCCATTACAAGGAAAGGGCGTATCCGGCGAGCTTGGAGCGGGCAGAGTAAAACGAGAATACCCTTTCTGGTTTTCCAAGGTTCTGCGTGCCACACACAAGACTCGGCTGCATTCCCCTGGGCTGGGCCTGTGGCCCTGCGACGTACGAAGGTACATGGTGGTGGCACTTTAAGTGGTTGCATATCCGTCGCATCCTGCGCCAGACAGGCTCCCAGCCCGGCCATCCCCCCCCCCGTCCTCCCATCTTCCTGCGCGGCGCCCCCCCGTGATTGTACAATATCGCTGTCTGTTGAGAAAGCGCCTGGCCGGCTGAGCCGACGACGAAGCCTCCCGTAGCGCAGGGAGCGGGTTGTGATTGCGTGGTGACGATGTGTTGTACTGTTGGCTGGTGCTAGAGCCTGGCGCCGGTGCTGGCGCTGGTGTTTCCCCCCCCCCGCCGCCGACTTGAATCATCCTTTTCCCCCGTCCTATTAATGAGACGCCGTCGATGTCAGAGTCGGTCACCCGAAGGCCCTGGCGAATGGAATCCCGTGCTGATCACTGTGGGTGCGCATCCAGCCTGCCTTGATGTTCCAATTGGGCCAAGAGCCAAGGATAAGTCAGTCACCTCGCACGCACAAGCCGTTACGCGCGCGCACACGCACACACACACACGCAGACATACATACATACATACGCGCACGCGCACACACTCTCGGCCTTTATAGAACTTGCATCTCCAGGACACTAAATAACTGGGAATAGGTGGTCCAGTGTTTCTGCGGTGCCAACCCCCGCGCTGCCCTGGCACCTCCCCGCCCACCCCGAGCATGACCCCTAGCCGAGCTGGGTTTGGCATCAAAAACCACATCGAAAGGGCACGAAAAGTGATTTGTATCCCCATATATTCGCACTACTAGCGCTATTACTGATACCTGCAGTCGAGTGCCGTTAACCCCCGAAATGGCGAGGATGGATGGGCCCCTTTGCCCCCAGCAAGCACACGTCGTGCCTGTGGCATACTCGTGTGGTATGTCAAGGTGTTCGGTTGCCGTAGAGCTGAGCGAAGCTGAGATGAGTCAAGCAACGGAAAGCGCGGCTGGATTCTCACGTTCGTCACAATATATGTGTGCCTCCGTGTCTTGGTTAATCCACAGATGAAATACGTTTGGCGACTTTACTTGAACCAACCAACAAAGCGGCACCCGCTCCCCCGATTAGTTGGCCAAGCCTGCTAGGGAATGACTGCCCAGTCAGTGGACAACTTGAACAGACCNCCTTGTCTGACCGCGCGGGAATCCGTATCCGTGGAGGGCAAATCGAGAAATTGCCAAAGAGGCTGCCGCAGGGCGAGATTTGCCGTTCCATAGGACGTTGGGCAGGCCCGCCGGGAAAAGGCATAGACACGCTCACACTCACGCTCACGCGCACACAGCCATCGAGCCATGATGGCACGACGCCAGCACGGCCGGGCTCCTGTCCCTTCACCCACCGACGTCCAAAAGCACTTCGTCCACAAACACATGACCGAGACAGGCAGGCCGGTGTGTATCTTGAATTGCAGGCTGCAGGGTTGCATGGGATAGGGAAAGGAGACGATGGCGATAGTGGGGATGGACCGAAGAGGGGGGAACCACCAGCCCAGCTGAAAAAAAAAAAAGGGACCCAAAAGAAATCGAAGAACAAGGCCGTTAATCAATGGCGCCGGGTCCATTTCCGTTAGTTGTTTCTCGATTTTGCTCTGTGGTCCCTGGAGTGGAAAGCCCGATACGACCTGGCAAGGAATAATACGTGACGAGGCGTATCCGGTGAATCTATCTGCAACCCACGTCAGATGGAGCAATGCAGGCTAGGCCAGGGCTGCTCTCCTTGCGTGCCTGGTCGATGATGATTCGGACGATCGACTCCCCAGGGCTGGAGCTGGTGCAGATGGGCGCGCGAGGGCTGCTGCTTCGTGACTGCAGACCGAGGCAGGGTGAGAGGATAAGATAAGATGGGCGGTGCATTGGCATTGGCATTGGCGGCTCGCGAGTCCGCCGCATGCTACGTCGGTAAAGGCCCCCTTGTCCTTTGTCGCGGGCATGTGCTCACTGCTGGGTCATGAATCACTGCACTCATGAATCACTGCGCCAGTGCTGTGACCCTTGCCCTGGCAATGCGCCTAAGTCCAGTGCGTACTGTACGATCAAGTGAGTGTGTGCGAGTGTGAGTGTGAGTGTGAATGTGAGAGTGAGTGTGTGTTGTGTCTGCCACCATCAACCACCCCCTGGACCCGCCTTGTCTCGCCTGCATTCTTCAACCTCCACGCATTCCTCAATATACCCTGATACCCTGGCATCACCGATACTCGTGATTCTAGCAACGGCCAACGTGCTGATTGGCAAGCATGAAGGCGGTCTAGGCCGCATCTGGGCCCAGCCACGGTAGCCGACGTCAGCCGACGGTGAAACCGCCTTATGCTGCCTTGCGGGCGGGCGGCCAATAAAACCGGAACATCAACCCATCCAGGCAGCTCATGAGCATCAAGATGAAATCCATCGACGGGCGAACCCCACGAAGACGGTGTAAAACGAAGCCGTCCGGCGCGCAGTCTGACCATGTGCGCTAGGTATATACGGCACCTACCGTGGCTGGAACATGATCATCGTCGTTGGGATAATCCGGCACAAACAACCTGTCACACCAGGGTCAGCAAATAAGACTCCGTCGGATTCGATAATCGAAACGATGCCTGCGCCACGGTCCACGTTTGTCCTCTTTGCGCCGCTGAAATACGCAGTAAGCGAACCTGCGGTTTAATCAAACATTTGATAGATCCTTCCCCCCCTTTTCCCCTTTCAGCCAATACCTACGGAACCCGTAACAAGGCCGAGACGGAAATATCTTGCTTTGCAGACGCAA